>WEKW01032536.1:97719-159441 GCA_013389905.1 Sula dactylatra
TGAGGCCTTTATAATATTTAACAAATTGCTTTCCAAACTCTTGAATAATGTCTATGGTTATAATGTATATTTTTAAACTTTGCAACTTCAAACTACTGAAAGATAATGTAAAATATCAGGAATACCTGTAATTGGGGAATTTTGTATACCTTGACAGGAAAGATTAAGCATGTAATAAATACGTGACATTTTTCTAAAATATCATATAAGTAGTTGGGTTTTTTTTAAGTATAAATAAAATAAAGGACAGTTTTACTCATGGTGCTAATGCTAAGATAAGTAGAAAGGAAAGTTTGTGTTACTTAAAAGAGGGAATGCTGTCTTGGGGGTGATGTCACTCCAAAATGCTGTCTCTGTTACAACAATGGCTGTCTCATTTACAAGATCTTTGACTGTCTGATTTTTTGGTGGTTTGAAATGTATGATCTCTGGTATTTGTTACTGGGAAGTGTTATGGACATTGCTGGCACAGATCAGATAAGAAACTGGGTCAGCTGACAAGATATTCCCTGTGACGTTACCTCCCTGTAGCATTAACGTGTGGGCCCTTCTGTGTGAGGGAGTTTCTGAACATGGGTTGTTGTCAGCTGTATAGTTTCAAATGCAATTATTGAAAAGTCTTTTCTCTCTCCTAAAAAAAATAAAAGAAATAAAGGAAAGCATGTTTAAACCACATTTCTCTTTAAATTTGAAAAAAAAAGTAAAACTATTTAGTATTTAGTTTCTCAAAGCTTGGCAGTTTTCCTGTATTGCTCTGTAAGCAGCCTTGTCTTTTCATTCGGCTTCATTTCTGATTACAGATTATTCATTTATGGATGGGCAGCTGTAGAAACTTGCTTCTTGCATATGCAAATCAATTAGGGTAATGTTTATCATAAGGAGATTTTGTGGCAGTGGAAAAGGGGTTGTGGCAACATGTTCTTGATTTCAGTTGTATCTTCTACAAATGGAATTGGCTTCCTCACTTTTTTTTCCCATTTACCTCTTGGACTAGACACCGCTCACTAAGCAAGCTGTTCGATTCACTTACAGATCATGATTTTGGAAGGAGCTGGCAGAATGAGTATCAATTCCAACAGCAATCTACTCCACCAGCAGCCTTCCTGGACAGAGGGATATTCTACATGCAATGGTAGGAGGAATTCAACAGCTCTGAGCCATGTTTTTTGGGGGCAGGCGGCGGGGAAGGGGCTACTACACATTTAAGCATGCACAAGTATTATTTTTCAGTAATATTAATTTACTGGAGTTCCAATTCTGTATGAAAAATTTCCATTTGTTACTTTATTTGTAAAAAGCTGAACCCACAACACTAAGTTTCTGAAAGTGACCAGTTTATGGTTCATTTCCTTACTGTTTTTTTCTTAAAATGAATTTAGTGATGTTGAAAGTGCCAAAAGCTCCCTCTCCTCATTCCAGAATCCTTTCTGTCTTATCTTTAACCCTCACACCTTCTCTGAACCACATTACTCTTCAGTGCTAATCAGCCCTCCAGCTTTCCAGAGGAAGTGTCTTTTCGCTCCTTTACTGTATTTGCTTTTTCAGCTCAAATTCCTAGATAGCTTTCTAATTAAACTGATATTAGAGCACTAGATAGCTTGCAATCTGCGGACTTTCTTTTTATTCTTACTGTTTTCTGATTATGTGCCTGTATATATAAAAATGTGTTCATATATATATTCTTTCTCAGTATCAAAATATATACACATATATGTAGTGTTTGATATAATTTTTAAATTCTTTTCATCACTCAATGGGTAAACCTTAAAATCTGAGCAGACAAACACATACTGCAGTTATCCTTATAATCCAAATAATGCTGCAACAAAACTTACAATGAAAGTTCCCACTCAATGAAACTCTTTTTCTTTTTTATGTGTAATTTCTAAATACACAGGACTACATAAGTGTGCACCTAATAAGTGTGCCGACCTGTCTGTAACAGTTTCATGGGGAAAAAAGCCCTGGCTGAATTTCACTTTGCACTGGATTTCATGAAGGGAAACGGTGGGGTCTATTTTCATGTTTCCAGTGTGAAACCCCTTATGTTTTAGAGGGCCGGGAAGCTGAAAGCTCAGGCCAGCCTCTACAATCATTCACCACTTCACTTCCTTTTACCTAGCTACTCTTTCCTCTTACCAAAGGCTCTCCATTTACCTTAGGAATCTAGTGGCCTCTGAAGTTCCTTTACCCTCTGAAGTGATGGGAAGACATATAAACCTCCATTTCATGGAGTACTTGATGGCTCCATCAAACCTTTATTCTCTGACATACCATACTCTTAATCATTTCCATACTCATTCCCCAAATACTTCAACAGGAGGATGAGAAACAGTCCTGCAGACTCCCTAAGTTACTGGCACAGACCTTGTTGGCCAATATTGATAAAGAAACCTAAGTAACTGTGAGGCATTCTTGTGTTTATCTGGAAAACAGCATTGTGCACTGTATCTCAACCAAAGAGACCTGAGGTCTAGTGGGACCTGAGGGGAGATGATTTCCTAAAATTGCAACTCTGTTGCTTGTGGCCCTCTAGCAATATCTGCTGTCGACAGTATTTCTCACAGCTGTGTGGATAATCTTTTTCTCGGGGAGACTGAGAATGGACTGGTGCCACATCCTGGAGTGGGGCTACTGTAGAGCTAGGCCATGGCAGTCTTTCCTCCTCCTGTAATTCAACCACCTCTGCAATCTCTCATCCTTAAACCCTTCATGTGAGCATTTTATCATGCCGCCGTCTCTGCCTGGCATACTCCATTTTCCTTTCCCAAAGAATAAATTGCACTGAAGTCCTTTTGCCAGCCCTTCTGTGAAAGCAGACTAAAGCAGTCCTGCCTTTGCTGTTATCTTATATGATTATCCTATCCCCACATACAATTTCTTTCATTTGCACACGTAAATTATTGTTGTGTAATGACATACAACTGAGAGCAGTTTAAAAGATTGCCAAGAAAAGATTCAGACATCCTAACAAGAAAATTAGGCAGCTTCTGTAACTAAAAATTAGTTTTACAGTTGCATTCAGAAATCACCTCACCTAACTGCAGAAATAGCGTGGATTCATCAGAACACGAGCTCTATCAGGAAGCTGTGAGCCTTACTGATAGGCTTTTACTGTGGAGCAATATGAGTGTGCTTTGGCTTTTGCCGTTCTTTGATTGAACCCGACAATTCATATTCAGTCCTTATTAAGTCCTTATTCAAAGAAAATTTCCACATTACATTATGAGAATTTTGCAAGGCTCTTCCATAATTTTCTGATGCACTAAATTTTTTTTCCCCTCACAAAGATCAACATATCTTTCCAACAGTACTTCTGTAAGGTATCTTCCATCAAAGAATTTTGGTGTACTTAGCCAATTCCTACATATTCAATCTGCCAAGAAAGGTGTAATGTAATAATTCCCAGTTTTTAACTGGAAAACTGAGGAAAAAGAAAATAACAATACCTTCTCCAGCAATAGCTATTGAGATAGTGTTAAGGACTGAGAAAAGAATTTAGGTCTGTGGACTTCCAGGGCATGTAATTTAGCTATAGATCTTTCTTGTCATTGACATAATCCTGTAGTGCTAACAGACAGTAAATATCTATTTTCTTTTCCAGTGTCCAGCAGCTTCTATGGAACCCAGTGGCATGAAATACACCCGCAGTACTGGACTAAATTTCAAGTCTGGGAGTGGCTGCAGCATCTCCTTGATACCAACCAACTGGATGCCAACTGCATACCCTTCCAGGAGTTTGATATCAATGGGGAACATCTGTGCAGTATGAGCCTGCAGGAATTCACTCAGGCAGCTGGGACAGCAGGGCAACTGCTTTACAGCAACCTTCAGCACCTAAAATGGAATGGTAAATAGATATTAGGCAGAGACACACGTACAGTGGTCTGAACTCTGGGATCTTCAGAAGTGGCTTACATTCCCCAGAGACCTACCTGGCAGATCTCATTTGCTATGTTTGCTATACTGCTTATACCTCATTCACTGTATTGCTAAATTGCTTAGATATGACATGAGGCAGAAGTCTGAAGGACCACGGGAAAGGGTATGTTTCCCACTCCAAAATTAGCCCTCTGGCTCAGCTGTAGCAGTTGCTGTTTGGAGCTAATACCTTTGACTCTTCTGTGCTCGTTGTCATACGTCCTATCTGCCATATGCTTTCTTGCAGGCCAGTGCGGAAGTGACATGTACCAATCTCATAATGTTATTGTGAAGACAGAGCAAACAGGTGAGTAACAGTTGGATAACTTGTCTTTTGATGGTGGCAAAAAGGGGAAACTCTCCATTCCAAGAGAGATATCAAAATGGCATTAAATAAAATGGAAAGTGTATCATGCAAAATAAAAAAGTAACACAAATACCAGTCAACGTCTACTTTTTGAAGCTTCGGGTAGTACCACTGTATCTTTGTATGTGGCCATTTTTCCTGGGACACCTCTACAGTAACAGCAGTCTATCCTGATGTTCAGAGTTGGAATAGTTAGCAGTGTTCAGCGAGTGCAGCTTTGTTTTGCTTCATTGTATGCTTCATTCAGTGGATTTCAAAACAACTGTTTTCACAGTATTCTCAGTTGAAAAAAAAAGATAAAAAACATTTTGTTGTGAAGTGCTGTTAATGTTTGAAAAATGAGGAAATTTCCAAACAAAACAACTTTGAGAGAAAAAAAATTTTACATTTCAATTTCTTCACATGTTTAAATGAAACTGAAATGCAGGTAGTATTTCGGTTTGACCAAATCTGCATTTTTCCTGTAGCAGTCTTTTTTTCCAGTGTGTTCATAGCTAGATCCCTTTCCTCCCAGGACTTTGTTTCACCACGAAAAGAACTTCAGCTCGGTTCAATCCTCCTCTTCAGGCACAATTATATTCTGGGTTCCTTTGTCAGAGCACCTCTGTCCATAGCCAAACACTCTCTACCCCACTAGTCCCAGGCTCTTTGTATGTGGGTGTGTTCATGAGCCACGTTTTAATATCTCCTGGCGGAATGAATACACATTCATAGCGTGTGATGTCTCCGACAAATACTGCCAGCCTGTTTATTCAGCTAACTGCCAGCCTCTCCAGCCAGGAACACTATTCACCTTCTTCTTGCAGTGGGCAAGCATTGCACTCTGCAATCCACTCCTTGCCTCTGTCCATGTAGTGCGTGTGATGTGCGTGCAGCAGCCTCGATGCTTGTCATATAGTAGGAAACTACAGTAATCCTTTGAGTCCTTATTTATGAGATCTTGGTATAATATTAATTCCTCCTCCCACTAGAGATACACAGTGCAGTGCAGAGTATCTCAGCTGCACGTCCTGGAAAGATCAAAGCCCAGGACTAACTGATGGTTCTCCTAGCTGTGCTGAAACATCAGTGGCATGGTGTGGCTCTGGCAATGCTGACCACAGGCAGTGGGAGCGCGTTTAATTTCTGCATGGGGAGGAGCAGGTGACGCGGATTTGGGCTGCTGGGGAAGGGACTCCTTGTGAGCCAGCAGGGACGGGGCCGGTGGTTTAGAGGGGAAGCCTGCCTCATCCTAGTAGACCGTCGCAGTTACAAGGACATGAGTACTTAAAAAGGCCAAAATGTGAAGACAAGCTGTCTCCCCATGTTCTGGCTAGGTAAGGCCTGTTTTCAGAGGCAGCATTAGGCGGATCAGGTGTCCAAGCAAGCAAAGGGTGTGTGCTATTGTAGGAACACAAGCTCTGGGTGCCCAAACATGCAGCTATTACTTAGCACGCCTGCTAAATTCCTATGTCATAAGTGGTAACTCGGCCAAACATGATGATTTAGCTATAACTCATTTTTGGTTTTTTTATTTCATTTATATGAACATGAAAAAAAAATCAAGTAAAACCTAGATTTGAACACCTCATCTTTTCTGACCTGGATTCAAAAGAAAGAAAGATTTATTTTTTTAAGGCTTCTGACCTAAAAAATGAGCTGCAAAGAGCTGAACAATGTACAGGTCATAAAGACAATACTTCTGTTCTGCTTATATTGATCCATCTGACCAGAAGGCCACTAAAAATTATTCCTTTTTAATCATGTAGGGGATTTTTAGGTTAAGGATGGGGACTTGACAAGCCTGGAATAAAATGGCCCTTCACCTAGGATTAGGCTTTGATGTTTCTCACTGTGTGCTTACACATAAAGCTCTGTTTCAGAGGGGACTTTCGAGTTCTACCATTATAAAAATAAATACTCATTATAACCATCCTCCTGTTTTACTAGATATTTGAGAACACTTTCATCTCTATGGCACCAAAGCAGTGTCATAATCAGCAGGGACTGAGCATTCAGGACTGGGTTGGGTAGAATTAGAGTTGATCTGGCATAGGAAACCTCCCTCAAGGGCAGGCATAAATGATACATTAGCCAGGAAAAGGAAGAGCCTGCTACGTTATTTCTAGAAGTCAGTGCTTTGTGTAAGTACAGTTGTCTGAGTATGCAAAACCCATCCATAATTTGAGTGAAAGGAAATAGTTTCATGCAAAGCCCCTTCACTTCTTGGTTCACTTTTTTTTTACATTTCTTATTCCCTCAGTGCTCAACATTCACCTCTGTGCTAAAAAATGTTCTTTTAGTGATCTGATTTTCCTTTCGGTCTTTTACCCTCAGATCCGTCGTTAATGGTGTCCTGGAAAGAAGAGAATTACCTGTATGACAGTGGGTATGGTAGCACAGTAGGTAACTAACATCACCGTACTTCATGCATTTCTGAGATGGTTTTATTGTTGTCTGAGGCTATTACTTTAAATGTCTTCTTTTTAATTCCCAGAGCTATTGGACAGTAAAACATTCTGTCGTGCTCAGATTTCCATGACGACACCAAGTCACCAGCCTCCTGGTAAGGAACTTGTAATTAATTGTTTGTCACTTGTCCCAGAGGTACTGACATATAATAGTGTCTGTGCTCTTCTGTCGTAGGATTGAATATGAGCCTCCAGTAATTTTAAACCAAGCAATACTGACTCTGACAGCTCTTTTAGCTGTCATTATTACAATAGCTTGCTTTAAAGAAATGCTTCTCTCGTCTCTCTCTGTCAAGACAAAGAAGATCAAATAATCTGCAATCTCCACATATCTTCTAAAAGTGACTGAGTCAAAGGGGAAGTTATTAGCGTCAGAGAGACGAGACGTTCCAGCTCCACCATACTTTTCTGTGGTGTAGCTGGGTATGGGCAAACGAGTGTCGTGTTCCTCCCCAGAAGTGGCTGCGTTTCCCTAGTGAGGCAGTGGTTCATGCTGAGTAGGTTGCTTGGTTCTAGGCCGGGTTTGGGACTGGCCTGGGGGAGCTGTAGGGCAGGGACCAAGCCCTCTGTCCAGCTGCACCACCAGAAGGGCTTCCTACTGGATCCTGTCTCAGCTGACAGCAGGGCAGGCACCACATGCCTCTTCACCCCTCCACAGTGCTTCCATGAGGCAGAGGTACAATTTGCCTGCTAAAGGGCAGGAGAAAGATCAAAACCATTTGCTGTAGAGCCCGGCAAAAGCACAGTCCAGCCACATGTGTTGGGGCGCTCCATGGACCGTGTCCCAGGGGCAGACACCAGGACTGGAGGTGAGAGAGTGAAGCAGTGGGAAAGGAGGAGAGCAGAGATGGCAGGGGAGTGAGAAAGGGGGTAAGGAAAGGCAGGTCCTCCTTAGAGGCTGTTAAGCAAACAGACCTGAGGGAGAAAGCAGTGGAAGTCATGGGAGGATGAGAAAGGAAAGCACACTGCTGTAGATGCAGCCTTGCAGGCACTATCTCTGCACTGGGGGCAACCCTGTGCCTCTGCACATGGGTGGCAGTCACAGGTGCTGTGCCTGCCCATTCTCTGCATCCCCCAGCCTCCCAGAACAGCTGGACTTGCCAAGTGACGTACAGTTTAAACTAATGCACTCAGAGATAAATAAAAAAAAAAAGAGAAAACCTGACCAGGAGAAGAAAACCACCAAACCTTAAAAAAACCCAACCAAACACTCTGTTCCCTTTCTTCACTGCCTCCACCCACACTCACAAGATGACTACCAGGATTTTGGAGCTCTCTGACAGGACTGGGACCTGTCAAGATCCTGGCACAGTGTGTTTACCTGCTGACTGCTTAAGCCTAGAGGTAGGGTGGCACGCCAAGGGCACAGCCTCCTGTAAAAACTAAATTTGTATATCCCGTAAAAAAATGGCTCATTCCTGAATCATATGCAAATACTGTGCAACCTTTTGTCAGAAGTTTTGCAAGACAGCTTTGTTGAAACTGCATCATAACTCTTTTCATCTGTCAGGCCCCAGCCTCCTAACATGGCATGTTTGAAACTGGTCTCCACGTAGGAGTGGAGGCAGAGCGGGAGGCTATTTACACAGCTGAAATCCAGAATAAATCACCAGCTAGGCAGAAGGCAACTGAACTTCCAAAAGTAATCTCCAGCTAAGTGGAGCATAACAAATATTTGCAAGCAAATTGTGGGATTTTAAAATGAGAAGGATTTATAGAAGAGGGCAAATAAAGGACTGGGCCCTGCTGTCCTTGCCTGGAGTTCCCACAGGCTTTTAATAACATCAGGGGAATCATAATCTGAGGAAAGGCAGTGAAATAAGCCTCATTTTACTTTTCCCCCCAAGCTGAGTGAGGTTCAGGCTAGTTTCTGCTCTTTGAGAGTGGGAAGGCAAAGTGACTCAGAGCGCATTTGCTGCTTGGGGGTCAAGGACAATAATTTTGTCAGGCTCAGAATAGTGGAGGTTAGGCTTAGCCTCACTGACCTGTTTGGTTTATGTTTCCAGTTATGTATGAATAAAGCAAGTGTGTGAATAGCTTTGCATCTACCTTTTCACATGCAGTTATTGCAGTTGCTTGTGCAAATCCGACGAGTTTCTATGCAAATGAATATTTCCTGTGAGTCATTTTCCCATGCAAATGCCCGGTTTCCATGAAAAATATGATAATTGTGCATTCATAGAAGCTGGGAAAACGTGCGTGGGACCTTAAGCTTTGCTTTATGGAATTCAGACACGAAGTATGCTGAAAAGCAAACACAGAAGGGGATGCCTCTCAGGATTATCCCACAGATTTTGCGAGACAGAGCGATCAGATGAAAGCTATTCATTAATGACAAGAGCAGAGCCAGGCTGCGGTGGTTTGAGGGCGGGAGGGTTGAACGTGCAGGCTGCGAGGTAGGTTACAGTCATGAACAGGCAGAACTTTTCTTTTTCTTCATTTCTGAAGAAATGCTTGTGCCAGAAACCCTATTCCTCCTCTGGCTGGCTGCAGGTGATAAAGTACCATTGATGAGAAATGGCTTGTTTCTATGGCTCTGAGCCAAGGAACAATATATGCACGTCCTGCTGCCAAAAAAATCCTACCGGCGCAGCCTCGTTCCCCCATGCTGCCCCCCCCAAAACAATGTTTTGCCAGTTCATTATGTTTTAGTCAGGTAGGTGTTCTGTGCATTGGTACCAGCGCATACATTTCACATTAGATCATCTCTTCAGAAACAAATAAGCCCCCAAAGATACATGCTTCTGCAAAGACTAAGGCATAATGGGACAATTCAGGATTCCTTTTATAGACATGATCATCTTATTTTTCTCTCTCTCACACATAACATGAGGTGAGGTATTTGTTAATCAAATTTAGGTTTCAAAAGCCAAATGTTTACCTCTGCATTCATTCTTTATTCATCAATGGTCTCTTTGTGAAGTGTGCTGATTAACATATAGTACAGAAAACAATCTCCCCCTTCCTCCTCACTTAGATTACCTTCTGAAAAGTGATTATCTTTAAAAGATATATTCGTTCTTTTTTGTGGTTTTATTTCTTTCAACCTGCTAGTCAATGGAAAGCCTTTAATCAAATTTACAAATAGGCTTCATTTTCCTTCTCTGCAGATTCTTCAGATGTGAAAAAATCGCAAGATCATACCCCAAAGTCCCACACCAAGAAGCACAGTAAGTCAACATCCATGTTTATAGTGGTTGGCTGATTGAAGGAAAAGAAACACATTAAAAGCAAATCCCCTTCGGGAGGGAAAAGGAAGCATTTTGAAAGCAAAACTGGTTAGATCGTTACTGTGATTGAATCCTCCAAGGATCTGACTGTTTCTAGTACTGCTTGCTTACGTTATTTTTGACTCAGTATTGTTATACTTTTTGAATTGCTTTTATCAATGGGGGCTTATGGGGAAGCAACCAGAAGCTAGTGGCCTCTGCCCTGTGTTGAGCTGGGCTGGTGGACTGGAGTAAAAGAATGATGTAGGCCCAACATTAAATCAGGAAATTCTGTGCGTGGGCATGGCCATGCTTGTGCCCGTGCCTGCGGGGTGCAACATGCACCAGAGACCCTACTCAACACCTGCTTGTAGAACTTCTCGCACACAGCATCATGAGCAATCGCCTGCCCCTCAATCATGCCACCTTTTTCTCCTCTGATATGACAGTTTTTCCACTCCCCTTATCTGCTTTTTCTGCTAGTTTTGATTCAACCTGACTCTGAAGATAGGTTACCAGAATTGTGATTTCTGGACATAGTTCCATTAATATACTTTACTTAGATTTTTATGCTGAAAATATCTTGTGTATGTCTTTTGCGTCCTGTGTCATTCCCTATTTATAACAGAAAACCTTAACATTGCTCCTTCTCTGCATTTTGTAGTGTTTTATTTCATCCTGTTTCAGTATGGTCTCCAGATTATCTGTCTCTTCCTGACTCTTCTTCTTACCCTGCTCTGTGACTTTGCCCAGCCGGAACGCCTGAACTTTTTATCTGCACACAGATATTTTGTTTCTGGTTTTGTGTGTGTATATCAGGGTTGCTAATGAAAGGATTAGGTAGGACTGGTCTGAAGACACACCTGTGAAGAACTGAGGTCACTAGGTTTGTTCAGCTTGGAGAAGAGAAGGCTGCGGGGTGACCTCATCGCAGTCTACAACTTCCTTAAGGGGGGCAGTGGAGGAGGAGGTGCTGCTCTCCTCTCTCTGGTGACCAGTGGTGGGACAGAGGAAATGGAATGAAGCTGCATCAGGGGAAGTTCAGACAGGACATTAGGAAAAGGTTCCTCCATGAGAGGGTGGTCAGACACCTGAACAGGCTTCCCAGGGAAGCGGTCAGAGCACCAAGCCTGCCAGAGTTCAAGTAGTGTCTGGATGAAGCTCGTGGTCATATGGTTCATTTTTAGGTAGTCCTGTGAGAAGCAGGGAGTTGATCCTTATGGGTCCCTTCCACCTTGAGATATTCAATGATTCTAAGAACTCAGTCATGGCCTTGGCATGTAAAAAAGGTCACCTTGTCATGCTGGGCTAATGCCCTACATTTCTAATTTCTTCAGTATTGCTCTGTATCATGATCTATTGAGTATGTTACTGATGTCCAGATAGACTAGGTTCACCACATTTTTTTGGTTCTAGAAAACAATTATAATAACAAAGAAAAATATTGGATTAGTTGACTGAAATCTACTCATGTTGCACTGTATGCTGTTTTCTATTTACCCTCACATCTTTGACTAGCTTGTTTCCTTCTTAATTTGGTCTAAACCCTTGCATACTTTTGAAGTCAGACCAAAGGACTGCTATCTTTCTGGAGCACCTTGTCACTGTGTTTGCTATTCTTCATTCATAAAATACTACACCTGACTTGTTGGATTTTTTTAATCTTTTTTTCTTGTTGACCTGGGCTTTCTGGTCCCATCTGTACCGTAACTGTGGGATGGATTTGTGCTTAAACTGGGAGGTCTGCCAGTTGAACTGAGAGATCTGTTTTTGCCTTTTCTGGTATCACAGTCGAACTTTTTTGTACCCTTTTCACATACAATTTTGACTAGCCAGTTTTGTCACTATCCCTCACTCTACACCTTCTTACTTCTTTAAGTCTACCTAAGAGACCTGGGACCAAATAATTGATGCAGAATGGCATTTTGCCTCCTTTGCCCTCTGTCTGTCTTTCTTTTAAATACGTGGAGATGCAGTGCCTGCTTCACAATTATCTTGGCTCTTTCACGTACCTCATGATAATATCAGGTTACATGCCATGCTGTAGAAGAGTATCAGGAAAAATGGGCAAATGAGATGAGGGGAAAGCTTAAACATGTTATCTTCAGGGCAGAAACAGTGCCAAAGGCAGAAGGAAGCTGTGGGTGGCTTGGACTCTGCTTCCCCTGGTTGCGGGGGCTCCTACCTGCCTGCCACAGGGCTCAGACTGCCGAAGGCTGACACTCACTACCAGCCTCAGTGTAAAGACTGTCAGCATTTTTTGCCTATATGTCTCCAAGGTGGGGGTCCTGTGCTCCCGGAACTATGGCTTGTCTCTACCAAGTGGTCACTATCTGTAGATGACACACTGTAAGAACATGACATAAAAATGGCAAGCGTAGCCCAGAGAGCTCTTTAGACACTCCTTCCTCCCACCCCCTTTCCTCTTTCAGACCCTCGAGGAACTCATCTTTGGGAATTTATTCGAGATATTCTTCTCAATCCTGAGAAAAACCCAGGATTAATCAAGTGGGAAGACCGGTCAGAAGGTGTCTTCAGATTTTTGAAATCTGAAGCTGTGGCTCAGCTCTGGGGAAAGAAGAAAAACAACAGCAGCATGACTTACGAGAAACTCAGCCGGGCTATGAGGTGAGCTGAGATGTTGCTGTAGAAGACTAGGGCACATAGACTACCTGAATGGAGAATCCGGTTGACCTTTAAAAATGTATTGTCAGCAGCACCAGTTGCTTTCTTTGACAGCTGAGTCTCTCCCACTAATTTTGAGATTGTAACATTATGATGTTCTTTGTCTTTTCTTTCTCCACCTGTTTCTGTATACTATGATATATAATATATATAACACTCATATGTGTCATATATAATATACATTCTGTTGCTGTCTACCCAAACAACCAATGTAGGAAGGAAATGTTGTAGCAAGCTGAAATTTCACATGCTACTGCACTGGGAAGGCTTAAAATGCGCAGTAATGGCCAGAGACCTTGTTATTTCCAGGAACGTTCAGAAACTAGACATACCCCCCCATTATCTTAAAATATGTTTGCAAATTTTATGTGAGGGTTTTCTTTGGTCTTTGTTTTAACATTTTGAGCATTTTTCCGCAATCTATGAAATTTTAAAATGTGCTTTTAAATGGAAGCTGAGATTCTTTCCTGGTCTGATTACAGATATTGGCTTATCTGGAAAAAACCCCCATGAAATCTCATAAGAGTGTGTGATAAACATGGCAATATGCTGTGACCTGAAATATGGTGAAATTCAAACTCAGAAGATAATTAATATAAAGTAAAAAAGAAGATAATTTTTTTCTTCTCTGTCTTTCAGTTATAATAATCTTAGGTATTATATATATATCAATAGAAAATAAAGACTTTTCAGCTAGCTGAGGGATTGCCTAGTTGGCAGTGGCCTTTTAGGTCTGTAAGTGAATTTAATCTTAAATCTTCTCCTATGTTTTTATTTTAACAGATATTATTATAAAAGAGAAATCCTGGAGCGTGTGGATGGTCGGAGATTAGTATATAAATTTGGAAAGAATGCCCGTGGCTGGAGAGAAAATGAGAATTAAATATCAAGAAAAAACATTTAAAACACCTGGATGTAAATATTCAAAGACTATTTTCTTATATTTATGTACCAAACTGGGGTGAAAAAACCAATTCTACTTCTGTCGGGAAGAAGGAACATTATCATTATTGGTGTTAAAATTATTTTATTTGAAGTATGTCCTGTATGGGGAAAAAATGTACACAGTTTTCTGTGATATAAGATAACATTATAGAATTATGATTATTTTTCCCTNACAGGCATAATGTGATTTATGAGTCATGCAATGAAAGGGAAGGAGCAAAATACTAGGGCATTTAGGGAGTATGATAATCCACTTTGGAAGGCAACTATAAGTGGAGGAAACAGTAAAGCATCTCTGAGCCAAGTAGTCTTCTTCCCTAGTCAGCTGGTTTATAGCTTTCATTGGCCAATATCACTTGTTCGTTCCCTCCTCTGATTTCTGAGTGTTTTAACACTTTGCTGGCTTCCAGTTGTTTTTGTTGAGTCATACGATGGGTTCCTCTTCAGTTAGCTTACCCCAGCCACAGAGAGCACTGGCTTTGCAAGGTGGCTGTCAGCATTTATTTGGAGAACCCATACTACCTCCACCACTAGGACCTTCTTTTATAGGCAGAAGTTTAGGACCTGACCTTACCTGGTACTGTGTATCCTCCCTAATCTCCAAAGGGCATTCAGCTCATCCCAGGAAAAGGGCTATTTGTTTTTAACTAACATCTTTGAGGTGAACTGCAGGAAGAGAAACAATCTCAGGGACCAAAAGCTATTGAAGGAAGATGATTGTTTTCTGACTGGGCAAACCTACTAAAAGGCACTGGTTTCCCAGTAGAAATATTAATATTCCTCCCACCCTCTTATATTCCTGATTAAAGCATTCAAATCCATGCCATATGGAGCAATGAGGCGGTGGGCAAGCGGAACATATATTAATCCCATGGCATGAGGGAGCAGTCTTCCCAGTTCCTTCAAGTCGTATGGTCCCCCTGGCAGGTCAAGTCTCACTTGGACAGATACTTTCAAAAAACCTTTGAGAAATGCAAAGCTCCATTGTATGTAAAATATTAGTTCCCTTTGCTTTTCTCAAGTCTATATGTGTTTGTATTTGTCAACTGTGCTTGGGATTCCTAGTTGGAGAAAACTCCACCAACCTAAAGACACTGAGATTTTGGGGACATTCAGATGTGGGTCAGTATTTTGGGCTCATCTCTAGCAGTGCTATGCGGAGACTGAACATTCATTGGCAGCTTTTTCTTTCTCTAAGACACAAATGCTTCCTGCTGGCATCAAGCACATGCAGAACATGGGGAAATAAAAACTAGAGGAGGCAGCACTTCACCAGGTCACTGAGTACGTGAGATGTGGGAATTGAGAAACAGGATTTTCTTGGTGATGTTAACAGAGGTGAAACCAAGATCGATTCCAACTCACTTTTTTCAGGGATGGGGAATTTGGAAAACAATAACAGGGGCTGAGAAGTCCAGGACAAAAAAAAAAATAAAAATTAAGAATATTAAATCCATCGAATATCCATTTCCTCAGGTGTCTCCTGGATTTGAATCCATATTAACCTGAAATGCGGCAAGGTGCAGCTGGAGGTTGTAGGATATTCCATTTTTTTATTGCCTTAAAAGGAAATAGAGATGAAACCAAGAGAGCAGAACTATCAATATAAAGGGTATCAAACGTGCTTAGCAACGATTTGTAGGCAAACATGACGGCCTAACTTGCTATCTACACAGGTAGGGCATGTCAAACAATAACACCACCTCCTACACTGTGTATGCCAGAGCTGTCACCATCAATTACCCATACATGACAATTTTTTACTTTTCATAACCTGGGTGGAGAAAAGTTCATCTTATTTACAAATCAAATAATAAGCCACTGTACTTCAAAGCATTTTTTTTCTCAGTCTATCTCCCTCTCTCTTCTTTTTTTGACTGACTGTCCTAGCCTTGCTTGCTTTTGCACAACTCAATAATTTCCTTTTTTTAAGCTTAATTAGCTACATTCCACTTCCTTTGCCATTATTTTGTAGTTCATATAACAAGAACCAGGCCACCAGAGGAGGACAGCACCTTCACTTTGCTCCAAAGACCATTCCTTCCGCCCACCCCACTGGTATTTGCAGCTTTTTGCTCCATGCTCTTCACCCTCCTCCCGTCCCCCCACCCCAATCCACACCTTGGGTGACAATTTGAAATAAGTGATACTGTCACAAATCTGCAGTACTATTGTACCTTATCTCAGGTTAACATACATCTTACAGCAACTGTTTGTAATACCTTCGCAAAGCTGCTTTCTACCAGATCTCTCACCAAACTTCTTCAGAGATAAAATGAACTTGTGATATACACGTGTCACCACTTGGTTACCGAGCAGCAGCTAAATCTTTTTTTAAAGGTTTTGAAAGAAAAGTTTTATTTAGAAGCGTACTGTATAAATCTAAAGAGTGATTTATGCTGGAGTGCAGTATAAATGCCAGTCTTACACTGTCACATCTTTCAGCACGTGGAAATCGTGCAAGTTTCTATTCCCACTCTGCAGAACTTTTCAGACTAGGTACTTGTCATTCAGCATTACAATAGCATAAAGTTGGAATACAAGCCAGCCAACATTTACTCTGTTTTACAAATATATTAACCTTTGCCTAAGACAAACACAAAGGACTGTTCACAGTTCTTGCCAAGGACAGATGCAACCAACCAAAGGGAGTCTTTTTACCAGACCTAAGCAAATGGAGAAAGAGATGAATGTTTATGTAAATTACTATTTAAACAAAAAGCATTTCTGATTGCTCTTTTATTTTATATTTCAGAGGCTGAGCAATCATATTTTTAGATGTATCCTTTAAGTTAGCAGCTGCTGAACTGGTAGCACCATGTGTATAGATTTTTATTGTACCATAAGTTTTCATATGTATAAAGCTCTAGATAGGAAAGTATATTATATTTATATAGTTACATGCAAATCACAATGTCAAAAGTATTGGCATGAGCACTTGCAAACTATATTTTCTGCACAGAATTAGAGCAACTTACTCTAAAAACCTCCTGAGAAACTGTATGTAGGCTGGTGAACTGCACAGACATTAAAATGTTTAGTTACATTTTCATTTTTCTTTCTGCAGCACATTGCATAATTCCTGCTTGCTTGTCACAGCATCATCTTCAATGTATATGTGTGGAAACAAATACACGTTAGATATTTCACTATTGCCATCGTAAATCTCAGCTTGTTGACTATGTATCACAAAATGGTTCTAAAGACTGTTTCTATTTTTGTGGATATGATATAAATTGAAATAAAACACTCAAATTTTCTGATTAATGTTTATCTTCACTTTTTTATGTCTTGATATTGGAAGTGACTAATATGAATTCTTTCAGTATTTCAATACTGGCAAAAGAACTGATGTAACTACCACAAAATCCAATAGCTTCAATTTACTAATATGCCAAATAGCCCAGCTATTGTGAAGATACTGGATTTCAAACCTGTTTTATGTCTCACAGGCCTCGCTGGATACTTGATTATGTCAACGCAGCTAGATTGCCTTTCTTGTTCAGCTGCTAAACTTTACAAAGGTCTTACTTCAGCACTGATTTAACTTCAAAGTATTTTGAAGTGTATGCAAGGGCTAGGCTGATTAAGGATGACATTACTCACACTAAGCATTTCCTTTACCGAATCAAAGCAGCTAAAACTATGAAATACTCTCCTTTGTGTTATTCTTCCATCTAAGTAGTTGCTACAAAAACACTTAATGAGCAAAGAGAACATCTATCCTGATTTGTTCTGCAGCTTGAGGAAATAAAGTGAAAACCTCTGTAATTAAGAGAAAGTCAAAATGGGCCCATATGGCTTATACACTCTGTGGGGAACTGTGGCTGTAGCAGTATGGTGCAAGGGTGCAGTACACGGACCTGCAATGAGCCAACCTGTAGCCACTGCGGCTGCTTCCCTGGGCAAGCCGAGCTGGTTGGCAGCGTGGGGCACCACGGTGGTGTAGTGCAGGATGTGTGCTGCGGCGCCCTGTGCTTGTCACTGTGCCAGCACGTCTGGAGTTGGGCTTGAGTCTCAAACTGGCAGCTTCACTGCAATGGGACAAATCACACCATCATGCTCGATAATCTGCAAATGTGCTTAATTTTTAAGCATGCGAGTGATTCCACAGCATTTGAAATTATGTGTATGGCTGTTTGAGGATGGTGGCTCTAAAAGTGCTCAGTCTATATTGAATAAGCCTATATTTGAACCCAGAATTTCAAGGGGCTCCAAAATTATGTCCACCTCAGTAGAAGAATATGTTTGAATTTCAAACACAGGTACAACCCGCACGTTACCATGCAAAACCAGGCCAGTGCCCCGAAAGGATTGTCATAGTTTGAGAACTTGGGAGTCCCAAGCCAGGTTTCAAAAGGAATTGGAACCAGGTTTCAAGCAAGCTCAGACTGAATTTTAAATAAACACACAGTTGGTTTTCCAGTAAATGGTCGGGCCTTTTGTTTCAAACAAGCTGAGGCCAATATTTGAGACAAAGGCAAATGAGAATATTGTTTGGAAACATGCAAATGAACACATACTTAAAAAACCCCAAAACTCTTCTTTAATTGTGACTTAAAAACAAGCAAAACTTCAGCTTTCAGCTGCATTTTAAGGCCATATAAAAGAAATTCAATGCAAAATTCAGGCATTGCAAATCCTATGTAAATTGAGAATAATAAGTAAGAGGAGTACTGTAAGCAGAGTCTACCAAGCTACTTCTAAACCTGATACAAATTTGTGGGCATGTCTGCATCAAGGACAAGTGAGAATTGCTTCAGGTAACTGAAATCTGGTACTGCAGAAAGATGAGCAATTAAGAGTTACCAATACAAATAGCTTCCAAGAAGTGTAAGTAGGACAATTATAATTTGAAAGACAGATTATCTATCTGGGTTTTCAGCATTTGCTCCTTTGCTAATGGAGCTTTGCACAATGCAGTCTAAGTCCTCAGCTTTGTGCCAGCCAAGAACTTCCTCCAACAACCACTCCTACTGCCTTTCCCCAGATATTTAGCTCCTTCAGTCACCTGACTCTGTTTCAACCCATGAAAATGTTGCAGAAAATAATGGGGAAGGAATAAAATTAAACAGGAGAAAGAGACAGAGTAGATGGCCAGGTCTTACTGCACCGAACAGTTCTGTGTGGAAATACAAAGGCTGTATGCACAAAAAACAGTTGATGACATCCAAGTCGGTCTATTTATTTCCATCAGAGGTTGGCTGCAAAAATTAAACATAAATTAGTGTTTACAAGTCTAATTATAACTGTAAGGAGAAGAAGAATTTAGAGCAATATGCCTATGTGCACTGCATAATCCTGTGAGCCATAAAAATATTTAATTATGAAAGCAAAATGACTGACACAGTATTTCTGCTGAAGACTTTCCCCCCTCTGTCTTCAGCATGGTGTGATATTCTCCTTTGCTCTCATCTCATTTTGAATTTTCAACAATAAGATTCAGTCTCAACTCAGGGAATCATGAGGGAGATGGACGATCTGTAAGGTTGTAGCAGGTATTGCAGAAGAAATACGCAAGCTATAGCTTCTTCTTAAGCTTTTTGGTTCCTTATTCAGCATTTATACTGTTCCTGGGAACAAGGTGCTTTGTGTAAGGCTGGGGATAAATTTAGTCTAAATATGTGACATCACTAAATGAAATGGAAAACTAAATTATTTTTAAGATTGCAAATATTTCTTTTTCTACAGTTGAGGTTCTAATGCATCTGCCCCAATCAGTTACTATACCATGTAGTAGTATTTTTCTTGAGGTGAGACTTAACTCGATTAGCTAAATCTCTTTTAAAAGGGCTGATTATTTTGGTGAGAAATTTGAAACGCACTCAAGTGCTTACATTTTAATTTAACTAACCCTGTATTGTTTCTGCAGGAAAAGCCCTATATATTACAAGAGTATTTTCAATTTCGAAAGCTCTCATTGGCAAATTTTTTTACTGAAAACCAAAAAGATTTCCAACATACCAGGAAAATAAAGAACACCAAAAAAAAAAAGATATTTTATTTGCTGTTTTATTTTTAACTTTTGGGAAAAGGTTATGTAGTAACCTTACTTTTATCATTTTGTTTCTGCCTTTTATATTATAGTCATTGCACCAGCAGTGAATCTGATTTAATGAGTAGAGTCACTGTTTAAAAAATATTTTGTATTTTCTATATCCTATCGAGCAGATGAAGACACAGAGAAATTTTAATTACTGACAGCACCTGGTGAGTATCTTTCTCTGTGAAGTAAACACATATGTTTGCACATATGCATGCCGACATACCCTGGATGGGATGTTCCCACAGGAACTGGCTTGAATAAATCTCTTAAAGAAACTGCTACATTAATACGATTCGACTAAAAATCTGTTAAGCAAACCATCCAGCAATGATAATGTAAATTCAAACCTGGTGAGAAGCCCAAAAGCAGACAGACTGTCAAAGGAAGCTCCAAAAGGAGTGCTGGTGACACTTTTGTACTTCTTCAGTGACTCACCTGTTTTTACAATTAACAAAGATAAACATAGAGTTGTGAGCAACTTTAATCACAAAGGTTGAGACTGTATGAAAATCCCATGCTCACTACACTGGCATCAGTAGCTCGGGATTCAGCTCCCCCCCACTGGAAACTGTTCTGGTTTGAAGTTTTTCTGGGAGAACCCTGTTAATGAAAATTTCTGGGTAAAATCAACTGCACTTGGCAGTTGGAATTATGTTCTTTTTAAAGTGTTATGGTTCACAGCAGATCCAACATAAGCAATTATACTTTTTCATTATAATTAAACTAACTAACAATCTGATCTGCCCCATGAATTTTCCGTCCTGATGGATCATTGCTGGTACCTTGCTTACCTTCCTTTCTACCACCGGACCTCCATCATATTTCACTGTCATCCCCGATGCATGCCCCTAATATCTGACACGGAGCATTTGATCTAAAGTGTTCCTTTAGATGCTAGATGAAAAGTGAGAAAATCTGTATGCAACCTACAAAAATCTCAGCACTTCAAATTTTTTTGCCTCTCAAATCTTGTCGAGGAACAGGGAGACAGGCTGTGCCAAAAGTGCAGTTTCTGTTCCTACAGCTGTCCTGCATGGCCTGCTCAAGAGCAGCACAAAACACGTTTTTGCCCCATGCCTTTACAAACAAGATTGCTGCATATGCAATACTTTTTGGCCCTGGGGAAGCAGGAATGCTTCGTAAATATTTGTCAACTGGTGTTGTACATTTTATCTATGTCTTGTACTTGATTTCTCATTTGTATCTGAGTCTGCAGTTTTATGCCACTCTAGATGTTGAGATAGATTCTTCTGCCAGTGATTTAGTCCAAGTGATTTATTAAGTCAATCAGATCACAAAATGAGATTAACAGGTGGACTATTTATTTCACTCTTCATGAAAATAACTTTATTTCCATCAGCAGATGCTTCTTGACTGGTCCCAGATTTTTACATGAGTTTGTGATATGTGCTAGGATTTTTGTTTCAGGCTATGGGTATTTCACTGAGGAGTAAATGCCTTTTTAAGCAATGATTTCAGTATCAGTGACACTTCTTGTGAATTTTGCAGAGGAGCCTCCCCGCTCTCTCCTCTAAGAGTAGTGAAGAGACCATCACAGCCCGAAGATTCTCTGAAAGCCTCCTTCTTGGAACTGAGGGTGTTCAGGGGCTGAACACAACACCTAACAAGCTGCTTTTTGAAGCTCCTTTCTGGATTTTGAAAACTTCAGGCAATAATGTGACCTACAGTATTGTGTGGCAAGGAGATTATTGTGCTTCACAGCTCCCTAGGGAAGGCTGCATGACAGCTCCATAGCAATCCATGGGTGAGAAGAAGTGCTGCGTTTACCTAGGTTGAAGCCTCCGGAGACTGTAGGATTCACTGTGTACAGAGGTTTAGTGCCACTGTACGCCCTCATATCCTGGGCTTCAGGTTCTGCATTTCTCAGATGTGCTGGGCAGATGTAGGCTGAGGATTTTTAATATTCTTGGAAAAGCACCTCAAATGCTGTGACTGTGAGCGCTGCAGAACTGTCAGGAGATTGCTGGGACTGTTGAAGCTCCTGGAGGTGATGCTGCCGTGAGGATGCTGAGACACAGCCCTCCGCTGGAGATCATGATGTGCTCTGGGAGAGTGGACTGTACCTTGTCCTTCAAGTCTTGACAGTTTTGCTCACTATTTGTCAGCTCCTGCCTCCAGTTTTCTCTCCCATCCCCTTTTCCCAAGTGGGGCAGTTATAGCATTGCTGGCTGTACCCACGGAAATGGCTCTTTCCCTGGAAGACAATGTAAAGAGTTTGTCCCTCAGCCCCCTGGTCTTCTGAGTTGGCTTTCATGGGCTAAGGCCAAGCTAGCCCTTTGGCTCTAGCTCACCACTGTTATAGGCTGTGAATTTGCCAAGCCAGGGAAATCTAAAAGTGCCAACCAAATCCATGACCAGGGGCTCTCTTACTGAGTCATTGCAGTTCAGAGAGAATGGAGGATCACACCACAGCTCCCATTTCCTGTGGACTACGGTAGTTCTCCTTGACACAGCCATCCCACCAAGCCTGTGTCGGAACACTGACAGGAGGAGAAACAACATTCACCACCAAAGACTCACAGACTGCAGTCTTATGCTATCTAAGATCCCTGTATTTTCAAAGAAAGCTTAAATAGACAGACAATGAATTAAAAAACAAGAGGGGGGGGGGAAACGCCTTGAATTTCATCCTTCTCATAGCAGATAGAATCATAATGTCTCAGGTAATTAGCTTTGCCTCAGATGATGATCACTCAGTTCAGGAGTATATAAAACCTATGAGTTGCCATGTGAGGCAATCTGCAAGTCTCCATGCATCCTTCTAGAGTTCCCTCTGTACTCTTATATCTCTCTCTAAATCATACCTCCTCTCCTGGGGGAAGGCTCACCAGAGCTTATCAGATTCAAGTACTGCTGTTTCATATCAATGTTCTCATGTGAAACCAGAATACAAATAAGCCAAGACTACCTCCATACCCCCAAAACAATTACAAATGCTGATGATTCACCAGTTATTCATGCCAAACCAATATTTTTCAGTATTTTATAGTTCATGAGTGAAACATTTCAGCATGTTCAGGCTGAAATCATTGGCATGCCAGGAGGCATCTAATGGAGGAGGGCACTCTGCATGGGGACGCACGGCATATTCAGCTGCTGTCAGGCAATCACATATGGCTTATGGACACTCTGTTTTTCCAGTAGGTTTGGGGGTAAGGGGAAAATAAAAGTTATATTCACTTTCAAGGAAATTTAGAGTTAGATGATAAAGCTAATCCAATCTATTACCTTGCTGCCACTGGAAGAGGGACACACTTTGCCCTTCCACCTCCCCAGACTTATCCCTGGCTCAGCTTGGCTCCTGCCCGCTGCTGTGATCCCTGCCCAGCCATGCCGATCCCCGTGGCTCGGAGGCTGCCCGATGGCCCTGCAAGCTGATGCGCTTCTGTAGAGCTCTGATTGAGCTGGCGCAGGTGAGGGAGCAAACCACCCCACTGTGTCGGCTCCCCCTCATACCCGCCACTGTCAGTGGCTGTAGAGAACTGGCAGCATGTCAGATGGAGCAACTCTTTAATTTTGCTATGAAAACAAACAGGGATCAGGGTTGGCAGTACTGAAGGATTGGAGGAATGCAATAAATTTTGAGGCTGACAATCACCCTTTGGCTCCCTAAAACCTGAGCTCGCTATTTGAATGGAGGAAAGTAATTCACACACGGGGCTGTTTGCTTGTATTGGTGAGGAGCAACCCTGTGCTAGCAGTTTGAGGGGGCAGAATACAAAGACCTACTGTCGGTGTCGCAGGATCCGAGCAATCACTGTCTCATCCTAAGTATGCTCTGTTGCCATGAAGTTTGGTCTCCGTGAACAGTTGTTATGAGACCTGCCCTTTATCTTGGTTTCAATCAGATGTTAAGTTTTCAGTACACATACAATGAAAAGTTACGTGCTGGAGTTAAACCCCTTTTTTCTGGTGTGTAAAAAGAATTTAATTCACTATGCACAGATAACACATTTGTTTATACTCAAGTTAAGAACAAAGTCAGCTAATAAGCTTTGCTGTCACCTTTAATAAATGGTTTCACAAGATAAAAACTCCAGGCAGCTACGCCCAAGGGCCATCAGCATTTTTAAAGCCTCTTTACATTTCAAGAAAAAGTCACACTGTAACAGCCAGTAACACTGTGGGACAAATACTACAAACTGATATTTTGGTTGGACATCAAGGTTCTGAGTTGCAAGGGACCTGTAGGCAGAGAACTTTTAAGCAGATCCCTTGCCCCAAAAAGGATGTACACCAGCAAGCCTTTCCTCAACTTGGAGGAAGGCAAGGCTGGAAGTGGGGCCTTATCAGAAGCATACATCCCAGCTCAGCCACCATGTGAAGCAGCTTGAGCTTAATTGCCAATTAATTTAGTCATAACCTGTTTAAGCTGACTTGAGAGCCCTGCTGAAAGGGCAGCTCTGGCTCCCTTGTCTTGTTGCTCTGTGCCTGTTGTTGGTACCAGCACTGCTGCATGGGCTGGACCCACTCACTGATAGATCCCAAAATTAGTCTGAAATGAAAAAAGGTAAGTTTTTTTGATTAGATCTGCACATCCTGAGGTCACAGGATCATCAGTCACAACTCAAGGGAGACAGCAGAAACCTGCAGCCAGAGGACCAGGAGAGGGAGATGACTTCCTTCCCCTTTAGCAGCTGCTTCCAATTAGATTGGCAGAAGCCAATTTGTGAAACCTCGAGTGATTGCCTGCTTCATGGAGAGGACCAGGGGGGACCTAGCAGGTGTATTATGCTTTGATAAATATAGCCATGCCTTTCCTTAAATTTTGTATTGTAGAGTTTTGAGAGTAACTTCTTGACTGTGCAGCTTGTCCTTCTGAGGGGTTGGTTGTGTAGCTGGAGGTGCTTGGGCTCCAAAGTTGCGCTGTGCTCACCATGCTGTAGTGCATGGTCAGAATTATAAACCATTATAACTGTAATGACTGAAATTGCAGTGTGATGCATCTAGTCCTTTTGAACTTTGGATGCTGCATTTGCATATTAATATCTGAGAACAATTACCTCATGTGTCCTAAGGGAAGTGGTTGAGGCCCCATCACTGAGCACCAGTAGGGCCTGATTTTCAGAGGTAGTGAGCAATAAACTATTCCGTGAAAAACCAAGATGGAAAATAAACTCCAGATAACTATCTGGTACCAGCAGAGGGTTAGGATAGGTGTGACCTATTATGTGTTTTCCATCTCCAAATTTTATGATTTGGCTGTATGCATCCACCTGATATGCTAGTTAAAGTAATAAAATAAAATAAAAAAATACTGTGTGATCAACCCACACAGCTCCGTTCCTCAGTCAGTTCCCACACCTTCATTCCCCAGCCCATTCAAAGGCCTGGGTTGAAAAAAAACCCAAAGAAACCACGAGTGGATCATCACAACACCACAAAGCTTGGTCACAAACAATTAATTTCTTTGGGCTAGATTATTGCCTAGGCTTACACATCTGTCCAAAAGAATGAAGGAGAATAAAGCATCTCCGGTCTAATGCTGAGCAGTGACTACATGTTTGGGTTCAGGTGTGATGTCCTGGGTGAGGCATCTGTTCTGCACATGCAGCACAGCACAAGAGCAAGAGCGCAGGGGTCAGCTGGAGTCATAGTGATACTTCTCTGGCCCAGGCAGTAGAAAAGGGGAGATGGGAACTGCTCTGTGAGGAGTAAAAAGATGCTGCTTGCTTCCAGGAAAAGTCAGGAAAGAAAATATGACTCTTGCTGAGAAAATTTGAGGGTGGTTTTTTGGGGTTTTTTTTGTTTTTTTTTTTGTTTGTTTGTTTGTTTTTGGTTTTTTTTGAAGCAAGACAGCTACAAGTATCCTTTCAATCTAGCTCAACATAAGGAGCTCAAGTTAGTAAAAGGTCTACGGTCCAAACGTTTGGTTAGCAAAAAGCGGCCCTCTTTATAGCTAGGGAGGCTGAGATACTGCAGTTACAGTGTCCATACTCCTATGCTTTTTTCTGGTGAAAAAGCAGGCGAGTGCCCGGAGGGTGCCTTGCAACGGAAAGGGATAGCATTGAAAGAGTTTAAGTTTTACTATTTTAAGATGTTCTTGAGCATGTTGTTTTCTATCTACCAAATGTAATAAAGCATAAATCATAAACATGACCTTGATAATTATGTGTATGTGAAAATGTACCCATGTGATCATACATGACTGGTTTCCCAGAAAAAGCCAATTATCGTAACTATGAAGTCCAAACTTGTTAATCACTCCAGCCTGTGTCCTCTTATTTTCTCACCGGCAATGTCTGATGTTTTTTCTCCAGTTGTTGTCTTAAGATAATGGAGCTGGAGGCTTCATTCTTTTTCCCTTCAGTATAATTGTAAATGTGTTTCTCATAAATAGGTCCTGCTTTTGATAAACAGGGCAGTATGCTCATACCTCTGTGGAATGTTATGTCGTTACTTATTAAGGGACTTGTTACGTGTGCGGGAACATAAAATGTGATGTATTGGCCTTGATGACTTGGAGAGATCTTGCAGTGGATGGTATCAGTCATTTCAGACAGACACTCTCCTGTTTATCACTGTGCCATATTGTATTCCAGACACAAATCTCTCTTGACTCCTCAAGTGATTGCAGCTGAAGCACTGCATGCAGAATGCTGACTTATGGCCAATGTGTATGTGTGAGATGTGAGAGATCTAGCTGCAACACCTAGTCTCACTAAATTCTTTCTGGAGTGTGATATGCTTGAAAAGATTATTTCTGCAAGGCCTTGAAAATAAAATAGATCAATGCTTTTCTGCACTAATATGGAGAAAGCAATAGTTTGCCAAAAGGAACCAGTATAATCCACAGATGAGACAGCTCAGGTAGTGGTCTCTGGTGTTGTTTGTTCAAAAACCTTTAATTCTACTTTGGGCCTGTCAGTTTTATTTCACCAGGTAGAAATCATAGCCTATGTACTGAGTACCAAAGTCATATAGCACATCTTTTAAATCCTGATACATGTAGCATGGTATGGAAGTGGAATTTTTCTGCTAGTAATTTTTCCTTGATGTGTGTCCCAGGGAAAACCAGAAAGAAATACTGATCTTCTTAAATTAATGACAACTTTTTTTTTTTTCAGAAGGCATGTTACAAAGAAGTAAAAGCAGCCATGACTTATAATCTCTAAAGTTTTAACATATTTTTTTAATTGTATTGAAAGATTTTTTAGTGTATTATGATTTAAAAAATGGGGTTTTTTTTTTCAGTTTTAAATAGATTTGTTTTCTTTTTCCTTTTTTCACTGTCTCCATCTGACTAGTGAGAGCATTCTGAACTTTTGAAGCTTTCCCACTGGAAACTTGGTTGGACATCTGGTCAGCATGCCCACACAAATTAACATCAGCGAAAAAAAGAAATGAGACTTCGGACTGGAAAGGTAAAAGAATATGGGTTAGATGTTTCACATCAGCTGGTCTGTTGGAAATCCATTCGAAACTGCTTAGGAAGGTGGCCGAGGCAATCTTTGAGTTGTTAACGATGACATTCAAAAAAGAAAAGCAGAGATCTGGTAAACAGAATAATATAAATGCAGAAGCTATAGTTTAAAAGGAGGTGGTGAGGAGAAGATGACCAAGGCAAATATAGGTCAGGAAGTGTAACTTCAGCTTCTCCAAAACTACAGGTAATCAATCTATTTGGAAAACATCACTTTTGCAAATGTATTTGCAAATCTATTTGCAAAAATCCACAATGGATTTCCAAGCACCATTCCAACCAATTTTATTCTGTGATAATGTGACAGGCTGACATTTCTTTAGGAATAGGAGAGAGAATGTGCTAGGTTCAATGTGCTAGGCTTTTGACTTCACAGGATACTTTCATAAACAAGGTATGGAAACATGGTCTTGATTAAATTACTTTAAACTGTGTTCAAAGTGGTTGCAAAATTGTACTCAGGAGTGTTTATTAGTGATTCACTGTCAAACTAAGTTGGATTTAATGTGGCTCCACTGTGATCTGTCATGGGCGAAGTACTATTCAATATTTTCATTAATGACTTTAATCATGAAAAAAGAGTGTCAATTTACTGAGTTTGTAGGTCATGACAGCTGGGAGATGCAGTAAGCCCTTTGAAAGAAAGGATGAAAATTCAAAACGATGATGACATTACAGAACTGATCTGAAATAAGTAAAAGGCCATTCTAGACAGACAAAAGCAAGATCAATGGCTCAGTATGTTGCACAAATATGCTACACAAATGTGCAACAGTTGCACAAATACAAGAGGGTAAATGACTTGCTGGATGGCTGTTTTGTAGAAAAAAGGAATGTAACATTGCAGTGGATCACAGGTCAAACATGAGTTGGCAGTGCCATGCTGTTGTGAAAAAATAGATGAGCACATATAAATAGGTGTGACAACTGTGAGATAACAACATTGGCCTTCCAGCCTACTCAGCAGCAGTGAGACTAGCTTTAGCTACAATATCATGTCCGCCTTTGGACACTGTACTTAAAAAAAAAAAAAAAAAAAAAAAAAACAAAACCAAAAAAAACCTACAAAAAAACCAAAACGAGGAGCCTGGTAGTGTAGCAAGAAGGGCTAAAGGGGCTAAAGATCTAGTAGACTTGTTTTATGGGAAAAGATTAGAAAATCAGGTTTACTTTCCAGAAAGATGTTAACAGTCTTCAAACATGTAAAAAGTTGCCAGAAAGGAGATAAACTGTTTCCCATTTCCAGTGACACAAAACGAGAAATAACAAGTCTAAACTATAGCAAACAAAATTCAGGTTAGGTGTACACAAGAGATTTTTGATGGTACGGATAGGAATCCCGACAATAGACATTTTTAAGAACAGGTTAGACCAACATCGGAGAATTACATAAGTGCAGCTGATCTTTCCTTTGGGTGAGGGATGGACTGGCATGATCTTAGATCTCTTCTAGCTTGGCTTTTTATGACTCTGCAATATGTCTTTGTGAGTCATGTAGGCTTTGATGAAACAAGAATGGCTCTACAGAAAAAATATTTTTCAAAAATATTTTTTCCAAATCTTTTGGCCAAGCTGCATGCATTGACAGTTTGTAAAGTTGCCTTTTGCTAGGATGACACTGTTGTCTTTGGTCTCTTGATTCTACATTCTGCAAGAAATTATAGGCATTTCTGGAACAAAACAGTAGCATATGGACATACCATTTAAATTAGAATATGTGCAAAGTTCAAACTAGCAGCAGAGGACAAGAGACAGAACAGATCGCAATGACCTACTCTAAGTTATGTTTGAGCCTCACCTATCTAACCTGTTAGGTAACTGTTTACTGTTTCCCTGCAGGTGAGTGATAAAGCAGGTTCAAGTTTTAAAAGGAATTAAGACAGGTTGTTGATGTCATTAGATTGTGGGAAGCGTTAACCTAGAATAGTCTATACTTCTACACTGGCAGCATCATGTGCTGCAAATAACTGCCCTTCTATCTACAAAAAGATAAGACAAAAATATTCCTGTATGCATTTAACGCTTATGTAGCCCATCCTGGTGTAGTATCCTAAAACACCTTTCAATCCTATCCTCGAAATATTGCTGTCAGAAACAGAAGTACAATGATCTTCTTTTTACATACCATTTATACACAGAAAATAAAGTCAAGATCTATTTGGTGGTTTTGAGATGCTTATGTACCTGTGTAGACTTGAGCTGAAGCAACTTCCTCAAAGTGATACAAATAGAGTGATCCTGAATGCGAATGCATCTGCCAGATATATGCAGCTCCTCTGCACTGGGATTGCTCTTTTCTTTCATTCAGCTGTCATGAAGCACTAAACTACCTGGTGGGGGCACACTCATTTCTACTGAAATGCTTTTGGTTTTGCTGAAAGTGTTAAAAAATAAGGTTTGATTATTTTTGTTTATTTGTTTGAAAAAAGAATTCTTATTAAAACTTTCCAGTCTGAAAAATGGACTGTGGTAAATGAATAGTGCAAGATTTTAGCAAAATAATAATTAAAAAAAATTACAAAACCTGAAAAATGCAAAGTAACATAGACATTTCTGGTTTGACAGAAAAGCCCAAACACCCAGTTAATCAGCCTGCCAAGTTGGCTTTGCTTTCATGGAAAATTAAGACTTTTAGCCGATCCCATTCTTCTTGTTGACGAGTGAGAGACAAAGGAGTCCTGGTGGAAGCTGGATATGTGGAAGAAACGGTTTCAAAAGAAACAGAACCAGTTAAAGGAGTTTATGCTATTTTTTTTCCTTTCACATACCATGTGCAGATCATCTCTTTTGCAACACTCTTTCATTCTCTGGTTTCATTCTCTAGTTTCAGTCTTCAGCTGGGTTCTCAATAAGTAGCTAAAGAGAAAAGAAGCTGAGATATCTTACCCACCACTGAACTTTCATATCACTATCAACAAAGCAACAAGAAAAGGAGACCTAGCCATACAGAATACAGCTGATACAAAGGAAATACATTAGCATCGATCGTCTAAGCTGAGTAATGCTTAGTATTTAGGCAGGTAGTTACAAAAGGCTGGCTGCAAACTACTAAGACTAGTCATCTGAGGATCGTCTGTAGTAAATGAAAGCTTTGTGTTTTCATTTGGGTTTGGGACATGCACGATATGCAATGCCTGTGTTGGGAGAGTCAGCAGACAAATTCATCGCAGGTAAGTGGCACACTCTGCACAGCACTCCAGGAGTAGCAAAAAAACCTATGCAAAGCATATGCTGGCTCTGGTGTCAGACCAGATCAGTTTCTAGCAACTATAGATAAGTGCTAATGACTAATTCACTTAGTACTACTAAGTTAGTACTACTACTTAGGGCAAACTTCTCTCTACCTTGGTGTGTGGAGAATTTCAGCACTGAATCAAAAGAGAGAGGATGACCCAAAAGTTAACAAGATGAAAACGTCTTACTGAACTTGCCAGACCACAGCAAAAAGGATTTTGGATATCTAGAATAACTTGCACCTGGGACTGTCATCCTCAGGCACATGAAATGATGTGGAATTTGGATGTGTCAGGAAGCAAGGACTGAGCCTCATGCTGCTATCTTCTAAGGATAACTTGCTCTCTTCCTGATGCCTAGTAGGAACTGGGATATGCCTAATCAGACCAAACAAAAGATGTGGAGATTAAACTGCACCATTAGTATGCAGTAATGAGATGACTGGAGAAGATGTCTCACATGCAACAGCTTCATTTCCATGCTTAAATTATTTACTTCTTTATTAAGTCCACTTGAATCAGCATTTCATCCATGGAAATTAAATATATGTGGAAGAACAGTTGGCATCTTGACCACAAGCTATGCTACAGATGCAGATTTAAATACACAAGCCTGCAGAGTTAGATATTACTAATGAATGAAATCGAGCAGAAAACCCATTTGCATATGCTTACTCTTGCCACAAATGTTACAGAAATCCTGAAAGGTAAATGAAGAGTATTTAAAAGATGTAAGAAAGCAGAGCAATCTCCAAATATAATTTCTCACAGCACTGCTGTTTCACTTCACAGGTAGACTATTGATTTCAGCAGTGTAGAAAAGGTGGCAGAATTATCTGTGTATAATTATGATCCTCACAGCTTAAAGACTCTGTTACATGTTATCTGACATTCTGGGAAAAAATTTATAGCTTGTGAATACCCTTGTCTTCCCCTGCTCCAAAGCAGAAGCAGGCATGATATTTTGGCATGAAACGTTCTATTTCTAGAAACTGCTAAGGTGAAATTTTGCGTATGATTTCTCTGTAGATTTCATTATAATTTTAAAATCAGCTCCTGCCTCACCCCTCCTCAGCTGCAGGAGACAGGAGGAGGGCTGGAGAGATGGTGCTGGAGACAGTGGTCCTGTTAGGCATCACCTTTGTGCACGAGGGATGATGGCACTGCACTGGCACCATCCAGCAAGAAGTTTTAGTCATTCCTAACATAGGCTGTGAATAGGAGTTGACTGCTGCAGGTGAAAGACTCCGTATCCCAATTACTCACTTCTTGGCTATCCAACACACCCAAGGTTTTCAATTTGTAATAAAAACACATTTTGATCTTGATTCTCTGGAAAGAGGGCATTTTGTTAACCATGAACTGATAGGATTTCCTCTTGTCATACCAAATAGTTCAGCTCTGTTTCGAGAGCTTTGTTAATTCACTGTACCGCAGAAACGGGAAGCTTCTCCTGATTAGAGTTTTCCCCTCCATTTGCAGGGAAGTGACCTGAAATCTGAGATGTGATGTTACTTTTCAGCACAGATTTCACTTGAATTGTCAGTGAAATTAAGATGTCAGGAAAAATAATGATTAAGAGGCATTTCAAGTTGGTTATGGGAGAAGTCTTCACAAACAGCTATTTGCATTCATATGAAGTGCTTCAGATTAATATTTATTTAATTATGAACTGATAACAGATTCACTTTGCTATTGTAAAATGAAGTTGTAGAGGCACATGGAGAATCAGTCATCACAACTGACTGAGAAACCTTAAACCCTTCCCAGAAAGTGACAAGAAGGGGTGCACAGAAATGCCAGGTGATGCGCTTTGATACTTGAACTTCAAGCAAACACCCTGAAATGAGCCTTATAGTTGGGATCTGAACACCTCGCAGCTGTCATCACAGCATTCATCACCCATTGAGCCCTGCTTGGCAGAGAACAGTGTATTTTACTGCAGACAGAACTGCATATTTGCACAGAGGAAGACAGGGGCTGTCCCGGGCCACGCAGGCAGCACCAGGGCAAGGAAGTTTCTTTGCCTTGTTTCTGTTAATCCAACACATTTCTGATCATCATATGAAAGAATATAGGCTAAACAAAAAACCTGGCAGATGGGTGAAATTTATGAGGTAGCTCAAACTAGTAGTGGAAGAATCTTATAAATAAACACAGGTGATCATGCATTTGAGACGTTTTCACAAGAAAATGTCACCAAACCACTGTTTTTTAAATGCCAGGAGGAAAGATTTGGCAAAGCAAGTGCGGGTCACTGGGGAGCTGCCCAGGAATAACACATGTATCTCTGTGGCCTTTTGGATGCCTCCGAACAAAATCCCAGCAGTGAGTGAGTGCCCGGTGGAGGCTGGGTGCTTGCTGGTACCACGGCATTTGCTGCAGAGTCCCTGTAGGTCACACAAGCTCGTCCCCTTCCCCCAGTGCTTGTTTGGCAGTGCTGCGGTTGCTTTTGAATCAGGTAACCAAAAACAGCTGGAGTTTTTCCTGAGGTGCCTTCGTTTCTCGTTGGTTTACAGACTGTAGTCATGCATGCTCTTGGCAGTGACGGGGCACAGCTTTGTGCAGAAGGCGTAGCTGATGGCTTTGCCTTCTCCGTCCCTTGTGTTCAGACGCTGCATTTCCTTCCATGTGAGCTGCGAAATGTTTGGCTGCTCTATTGGAGGCTGGGGGCGTAACCCAATGGTTACCTTGAAATGCAAGTGCTAAACCAAGCACCTGGGAGGTAAACCTTTGTCCCCTCATAATCATCCCCTCTAGTTTCTGTATATGAAATTTAATTTTCTTTATATCTGTCATTTTCTTGTCTCTTTATGTTACACGTGGTGATGCTAGAACAAACTTAATGAGGAGATGGTGAAGTTGCAAAAGGGGTCATTTTATCTAATTGTTTTTGTTTTCCCTCACTGTTCTTTAAAAAATAATTATATTTGATTTGTAATATTTGCTGTAGCCTGGCAATATGTATAGCAGTAACACATCAGATTCAATCTCAGATGAAACCATCACCCTCAGCTAATGTGTGTGGGAGAGGCACGCAGGCAACATTTTCAGCCCATTTATTCAGTTACATAATGGCTTTTTAAACATTTTCCATGTATGGTCTCTATTTAGTTTTAATTTACTCTAAGTCACAATGGTTTAATGTAAATCCAAGCCATAACATCTACCAGACAGCTCAACCATAAATCAGACCAACCTTTGGACTTTGTGCATTTCTTCTTTAATGAAATAAGAAAATGCCCATTACCTGCCCTTTAAAACGAGACTTGAGAAAATAAATCATTTTGGTTACTGCATAGAACAAACCAGTTCAGGGAAACTAGGTCTCTGCCCATAACAAATGCAATAAACTTTTAGAAACGCTTCCTTTTAAAAATATTTTCACTCACCTTTTGTGTTATCTGGCTTCAGTCCTGATTGAAAGAGAAAACATGGTGGGAAAAAAAATCACTCCTGCAGTATAACTTTCAAACTCTCCAAAGTCAGGAGCACTTGAAGACTCTTTTTGCAAGATTTCCATGTGTCTCATTAAAAGAAGTTTGGATTGGTGTCTAAATTAGGATATTTACTGAACTAAGCAAAACCTTGACTCTACTGTAAACAAGTCACAGCATGAGTTTCAGCAGTGTGTGCTTCCTCATTTATCTTCACTTTAGCGCTTCACTCTCTGCTCGGCTTTTCCAATCACCATATGCCTAACATACCAATCGAGGATTTAGCTTTTTTTGTTAAACGTGTCAATGGTGAGTTATGGTGTTTGGACTCCAGCCTTGGCAGTCAATGCTTTTCCTTCCATCCCTTCTCCCTCTAGGCCCTGCACTGGAGGCACGAACCAGAACACAGATTACAAAGACGGGGCTCTACGGAATGTAACCCAAATCCCATGGTTTCCACCGAAAAGAAGCGCAGCCCAACGTGGACTGTGCTGGGTTATGCAGTGCAGTCAGACCCCTTTGCAATATGCACCCTATACAAGTCCTCCAAAAATGAGCAGAAAAAGTGAGCAAGGAGCCTGGCGATGCTGGTAAGAGCTGTGTTTTTAAGAAAAGCCTCATGGTGTGCTGAGGGTCCCTCTGTGTCAGAGCCAGCAGGGTCAGCTCAGGTGTGGCTCAGGGCAGGGTGTAGCACTGAGGTGTCCTGGGTCATTGTGAGCGGGCAGGCTGGATGCTGGAAGCAGACTAGCCACAAAATAAGTACAGTCCCTCTGCCGAACTGCCTGTGCACAGCACCTGGTGCGGCACAGATGCATCTCGGGTGGTTTACACTTGCTACCCAGGGTGGTTGTAGTTTCTTGATCAGCAGCGTTCATCTCTTACATCATTAGGTGGATCGCTGCTCTAAAAGTGATGTTGTTTCTGGTGTTTGGACTCGCTTGCATATATCTGCGTGGTGCTGCCCTGCACTGAAACAGACAAACTGATCCATCCGGTCTGATCTTTTGTCCCTGTAATGGGACAATGAAAAGCACATGGACAATTACTCCCCAACTTGTCAATGCACATAACCCATGTCCTAACAGAATATGTCAGCTGGGCATGCAGATGGACCTGAGGTATCTTTCATTTAGCTTGCTCAGGTATTGGTGCCATTTGAACTGGGAGTGTGTGGCCAACAGCCAAACCTGCCTGGGAAATGGGGTAAACCCCTGGGCAAATGGCTCATGTAGTGGTCCGTGCAACCACAGCTAGGTCTGCAAGGTCCGAGTAAAAGCAGCTGGGGTCTGTCTCCACTGTGCTGCCTGCGGTACGCCCTCAGGATGCACCCCTGGTGTCCTCTGTGCTCCTTGTGCTGACACCCACGGTAGGAAGGCGAGGGGCGGTTGCGGCGCTGCTGAACCACCTCACTTCAACACCAATGGCCAGAGCTCAGCCCGACCCTCTGCAACTGCTCTCCAGCTTTTCCCTGCGGTGCACCCCACATTCTTGTTTAACATATTTCTTCCACATTAGAAAGGGCACATTAAACCACAGTAAGCCATACGGCAGACATTAAGCCTCTGCCGGGCTAACTGATTATCTGTGTGGGTGCCTCCCTTTTAGCTGCAGGCAGAGCTGGGAACAGAGGTCAGTCCCCTGCTGAAGGTCTCCAGCGAGGTGCTCCCAAGAAACCAAGATGCCGTGCGGTCCTTCTGCCTGGGGGATTTCTGAGGGCTGTCTGCTCTGGTGAAAAAAGCACAGATCTTTAATTTCCAAACTCCCAATATTTCAGCCTGAGAGGCTGGTCCCCAAGTCTTTTGGGTTAAGAGCATGATGCAGAGGGACAGTGGAACTGCTGGACCTATTTCTGTGTTAATGAAGACAGAATGTACCCTATATTTCTTCTCTGTATTGACTTTATCAGATTGAAATCTGATGGGTCTGGTATATTTGCAAGAGCCTTGTGTGCATTGTTCTGCTGTTTGGTTTTGATAAAATGTGGTATTGTACTTGATGTTCTTTAGCTACGTCAGACATTGCTTCATGGCTAATGCATGGCATTAGTCCATACCACAAGTTGTGCAACACTTTGCAGCAAAAATATTGATGCTTCTTGGGGATTAAGAGTGTTATTTCAGTGTGAGTTTAATGAAAGAAGGGAAGGCAGAATTGGAGGAAGAATAATTTCACTGCAAAATGAATTTTGGCAAGATGATTATAAGGAAAAACCCTCTCTTTCTTTATCCATTCAAGCATTATGCATTCATCTGTTTCTAGAAGCAAATATCTTTTTTTTTTTTTTTTAACTTTTCAGTTTTAATTACAAGCTGAAGCAAAACAGTAATGAGAAAAAAGCAAAAATTTTTGGCTGGAAGCCCTTCAGAAAGTACATCTAACCAGGGCTGGAGGAGAGAATGATGGGAAATTTTACAGTACCTGGTCTCTCCCCCAGTGGGTGTTTTCAGTAAAGTCTCAGGAATTGGGACAGTTCAAGCCAGCATGAACCGTGCAGTGTTTCTCTCACCTGACCATACTCCTATAATTCTACTGAAATGAATGGGGGGATAGCGGAGGTGGATTTGGTCCATTCTGCACGGAGCTGACACTTGGACGTAATCACTCAGGGAGGATCTGATGGGAACTAAACGTGTATGGCCTCTGTGGCTATATCTGAGCTGCTAAATTAAACAGTGAATAAACACTCCTAGTTTGATCGTTTATGCCATTGCACTCTCACAACATCCCTGGCACATATTTTGCCACTTTCTCAAGCAGTTTCCAGCATGTTTTGTTTTAGGTCTAGCCGCTTCCCACTAGCAGCCTGAGTGGGGTGAGGGAGTCCAATGGCCCCTGGGACCTCAGTGTTTAGTTTGCCTGCAGGGGCAGAGTGGCAGGATCCGCAAACTGACTAGGCTTCACAGTCCCAGGGAAGCAGGGGTGACAAAACCTGATGGCACTTGGGCACCCCAGGCTGAAGGCTGCCTTTTTAGCTGAGCCCTTGGTGAGCTGGCGGCACTGGGTTTTTGGCCTTTATGGCAAGAACGTGAGGTTTGTTTCCCCTGCAAAATGCAAAGATCCTTCCTGCCCTAGTGGTGCCGAATTTATTCTGCTCCTTGTATTTCCTAGCCAAGGAGACCCTCATGGTCTGGAGTGCAAGGACCAATGCAGATGAAATGGTCTGCTTAGAGGAGAAATGCTGCCTCAATTTCTTTAGGCAGCAGCAAGATAAAGCTCTCACATCCACCCTTTGGACTCTGATTCATGAGCTCTACCCATTCATGCTGCGCTGTTCGAAAAGATTAGCAGCATGATGGGCTGCTACACCCGTCTGCCAGGGGTTATTGCCCTGCAGTGTGGGTGATGAAAAGGCAGAGTATCAGTGTCTGATGCTCTCTAGGTCATAGGCTGCTAAATGCACACAAATTGCTCTTTTGCTTTTGGTTTGTGTTACTCTGCCTTGAAACGTGGCAGTGTGTGGTGGTGATTCATGAACCCCTCAGCTGCAGCTAAATAAAATTTGAATTCTTTGAGACTCACTCTGGCTTGTAATTGATTTATTTTTTTCGCAAAGCTCAGTCCCTACTGAGACAGGCGGTTGCTACTCTGATATTAGCACTACTACTGTTAAACCACAACAATAATAACAGCAGTCAGTACCTAAATGAACCAGACAATGAGTTTATTAGATGCTACAAAAACTTTTTATCATGCAGTGCAAACACTTATGTCATACAGCCTAAATGCCTTGACTCCAGCTAAAAACCGGACCATTGGCTTCCTTCCAGAATATTTCTGAGAGTCCGCAGAATAGCTCCAGGGTCAGAGTGTCGCATGACAGCCCAGAGCTGGGCTGTCCGAATCCAGCAGGTCAAAGAGGGATGTTCTACACTTAGGCATAATTTATTCCAGCAAGATCACTCCATCTCACTCTAAAACCAACACTCATACATATTAGAGGAATCTTTACCCACCAGAGTTTGCATGTGGTGTTTTTGCTTATTAAATTCGCGAGTCCTCAGGTCATCATTTGCATTGTGTATCTTCCTCTCTCGGGCTGACAATGTTGCAGTATGAAAACACTGAAGCTAATTGTTCTGCTATTACAAAGGCCTCTTGAAACAAAGCAGGTTTGTAGGGTAATTCAGAGCAGGTGCTCAGTACATGGGAAGTTCAGTTGTCCAAGTAACAGACACCACATGAGGTTACTGGCTCTGGAATTGGTTACATTAGTCTCTAGACATTTCAAGCCTTCATAAATAGAGAGGCAGCTTAGACAACCTCCATGAGTTATCTTCCATATCTAATGCTATGAGCATATCATTAATTTATGTTTTGCATAACTATGCATGTTTTTCTGTAAGTAGGTCTGCCTTTATTTTACTGACACTGTTTTACAGCTCTTTGTATCTTTAGGGACATAGATTCAAAAATGCATTTAAGTTGTGGATAAGTAGTGTTGAAAAGATGAAGGGAGGAAATCTTGCAAAGCCCAGTAGAAATCTTTTCAAGTCATGCATACTTTTTTTGGTAGGGTGTCCTACACAATAGAATCCATCCTACTGAATTTAAAGGAATGATACTGCTGTAGCAGAGCTTCATAGATTTTTAAAGTTTTTACAGAAAGTTTAGCCATGAAATTCTACAGAATTTCCAGGAAGAAAATGAGAATATATGTTTTTATTATGAGTATTTATCCCCAGGCTGTAGTGAGAGAAACAAAAACTTTAGCCGGTGAAAGGAGAGAAAGCTGAACATCGCGTTGCAGATTCCTTGCAAAATCTGTCCTTTTCCTTTAGCTGTAACTGTTAACTGGTGGCAAAGAAAAGCAAGCAAGGCTGCAGCAGAGTCAGATATAGCATCAACCATATAAAGGCCCACTGCATTTTTAAAAGTAACTTCTATATTCATATGACATAAAGGATTTTTAAATATAAGCTTTGATTTTTTCCAGGGAAATTTGTAGTTGCAATCAAAGTGGAACAAATCTAGGAATGTCAGAAATATTACTGTAAATTGTTCATGAAATACTAAAGCAAAACAAGGTGGAAAATTATTGTAGAAATCAATATGAAGGGGTTTTGGAGGGTAGGGTTTTTGTGCTTATATACTTTAAAAGTATCTTTTTGTTCTTCAATAAAATGTGAGTAACGTAACATGAAGGAAAACCTAACTATGATGCACCAATTCCAAAACATATCCTGCAGAAGTTGTGCCATGATTTTACCCTGAAAGAAAAGCTGGAATGTCTGTGTTTAAGCTAGTCTGTAAAATGTAGTGTTTGATTCAGATGAACATTCCAGGAAAATTCCTTCCACATAATACCTGAATAGTTCAACTACAAATACACTGGCAACTGTAGCAATATCCAATTACAGTATTTGATAGTCAAGCAACATTATTTTATGGTAATTACCTTTCATAGCAATTCCTTGGTGTTCCTTTTATGTTTACTTTAAAGCAGGATCATAATAAAGCGTGCTCATAATGGCATGACTTTTTATAATTACATACATTTACATGCTGTACCTCATCAATGCAAAAAAAACCCCAACAAGCCAAGAGAAATAATCAGACTTAGCAGCAGAATGGGTAGGGGAAAATGAAAAAGAAAAGATTTAACAAAAAACCCAAATCACACGGAAATGAACACTTATCTGTCTTCCTGCTGTGATGTCCAGATGAATGAACAACAATTACTTTCCACTTTTTTCGTGAACAGATTGTTTTGCAGAATTGCATATGTTTGGTTCATTACCAAATTGTGACCTGTAATTAAGGATTTCCTAGGTGCTGTGCAATGACTTAGTAATTCATGGTGTTGTAGTGGCTCTCACATTAACCCCCCCACGTACATACGCCTGCAGTGCAGTCAGTGTTAGCAGCTAACTGATGCAGTAAATGAGCTCCAATTACTGCATGTGAAGAGTTAATGAAGAGTTTTTAATACACTCTACACTCATCATTTAGTGTACTACTAAATGTGTATCAGTTGTGTACGTGTGAAGAGAGGTTTCAGCCCTATCAGAGGATAATTTTGTGGTTCATGTCTTTTATAAAGGCCTGTTAATTCAGCATTCCTTAGCTGTTAGATTTGATCTCCATAAAAATACATGGTAAATATTTGGTAGAAATGATAACTAATTGCGTAATGCTTTTGGAATATGCATTTATATTGCATACATCGGTGACTACTTTCTAACTGCCAGTTAGGAAATATACATATATAGATACATGTACACTATGCGAATGGGTATATTTCTTCATGTTATTAAGAAAGTTTTTAGAAGTGAATTCAAATATTTATACCAGGTTTAGGAGCATCATAAGGTTAGGTTTCTTAATAAATAGCTTGTTTTCTTTCTAGAGGTTATGAATCACATTTTATGTTTCTTAACTGCCTAAGAGTAGTTAATGAATAATCAGTCATGCAAAGCTGTGACTTTTGGTTAAATAGCTCAGTCCTGTTTTTACTGCTTCAGTCCTTTATCTTTAATTACCTTTATTTAGCTGATATAAATCACCCTAGAACACATGCTCTCCTAAGCAGCCCTATTTCTGCATGTATTCTGCAAAGTACCGATTGCACTTCTGGCTGAAGTGCAAAACACAACTGTATCTCTCTTTCTCTGGCATGGCTGCAGAAATCTTTTCCATGCTTCTCAATCCTTTTATCTAGAAAGCAGTCCTTCTTTCCCTGCCTGCTCTTTCTTAGACATATTTCACTGCATTGGTACCCTTGTTCAGTTGCCTTCTCATGTAGGTACACACACCTTTGTTTTATGCAAAGTCCCTTGTAAGAATATGTCATCTTTTCCAGCAGCTTCACTACTGGAACAAACTTCCCTGGATATGCAGCCCAAAATGCGTTCATGAATTCTCCTCCCCTGTTTGCAATTGGATCTGCACTCCTCCATGCCTAAAGAGCTTTGACTCCAGAACTGCCCCACACAGCCAGTCTCTAGCTGACAGCAAAATACTCTATATTTAAGAAAGCAATTCACTCAGAAGGGGTTTGATAACTTCAAACATAAACAACATTACTGTCATAATAAATGCCTGGAAAAGCCACTTGGCAACCCAACCTACTCAATCGGGTAGTTGTAATGAAGAAGTGATGATGGGTTAAAGTCATAGTAACTGCAAAAGCCAGTCGATGGCTGCCAAAAACACTAGCAGGCTAATGTGAATGTCACTTTCCATTTATTCTCTCATGATCTGTCACAGTGGACAGACAGATTTGCTATAATGGCTAGTGTCTGCAGATTAAATGTGATTAATTCTCCAATATGAAAGGAGTGCATCTTCATGCAAAAATTATATTAGGTTCTAAAAATTATCGTGCAAATCTCCAAAGGAAAGATAGACAAAAAACCCAAAGAAAATAAACTAGCCAGATTATTTCAAGGATGATACTTTAGTTAGATCTATTACTTCAAATTCTCTTCTCTTTTTTTGAATATGGTGTAATTTCTGTTCAAGGACTACAGCTGATTATATATATCTGTATACATAAATATAAACAAATGACTGTAGCTGAGAAGATGAAATCAGTTGTCCTATATTTCTGATTCTGCAACAGGCTTGTGACCAAGGGCAAGGCATTTCAGGTTTCTGTGTTTTGGACTAAGTATACGTGAGCGTTCAGACAAGCTTTCTCTCTCACTTCTTCCCTGTCCCCTCAAGGTTTCATCCTTTTTTCAAAATTTTCCCTTGAAACTTCCAGCTCATGAGTAATATGGCAACATCTATAAAAACAATACCTACCATGAAAATATCTGCTAAGGGATAGCTGCATAATGGCAAACACATCAACAAGTCATTAGCACTCTAAGCTGCTGATGCATCATCTGACATCAGCAATGCCTGCAATCAGACTGGCAGAGGCTGCTGTTCTGGCTGGTCTTGCTTTTTCAAATTCCTCTTTGCATGTTCACTGCCAACTGTACAAAACTGATACGCCTTTTTGATGGAACAAAGGAATTATTATTGGACAAGCTGCTGATAACAATATGTTGTTATTTGCATATCTAAATGCTGGTTTGCGAGTAAGTGCTGTAGGCCTGGGAATGGGTGGGTTTCTGTTAGAGTGACTCACGCTGTACCTTTGCCGAGTATGGGAGATTTAGTGAGTAATAACCATCAAGTATCCTTCCATTGTAAGTACACAGCAAGGTAGGAGCCACTCTTCCCAGTCCTTCCTCACTCAGTATATATAGGAAAATCAAGCTTTTGTTCTAAGGTGAATTTTTCTTGGTGTTCCATGAAAACATCGATTATTTTCATCACAAAGTTCCATGAAATTTTCACAGAGGTTTTTAGCCAGGTTTGGAGTTACTGATACCCCAAATTGTTAAGACATATGACCCCACTTGTGTCTGCTTCTTTGATTTTTCTAATGCAAATGCGTCATCTTTTCCAGGCTTCAGACAATGCAGCTAACAAGATCATTTGTGCCCCAATCTGAATCGATTACCCCTTTAATTGGGATCTAGTTCCAATGTTTTCCCCTTCTTTCTTTTTTCCTACCTACGTACTTACCTTACCTGCTTTTTATAGCATTGTCCCTCCACATTTTTAGTGGTAAATATCAGTGTCCTCTCCAGCTCCCCTCCTCCAGTTCCTGTTGTGCTTCCAACATCAATCTATTTTGCTAACAAGTTGTTGAAGCTGCTGTCTTACGTATTATACCAGGTACCCCAGTGCTAACAGTGCAGGGCTATACACCTACTGCTTATTTCTTCCCTCCAAACTAAAGCATACACTTGGGAATCAGCCTGGATAGAACAGCTCCAGGTACCCATCCTTTGAAGGAAAAATCCTACGTAAAAATCAAACTCCTCACGACCTGTAGAACTGTTCCTTGTATAACAGGTGTTTCTGACACTGGAACTTCAGGTGCTTTTTGCACTGCTCCAGGCTTTGGAGATGGTCCAAAGCTGTTCTTGGAAGACCCTGGTGAGACACAGGTGTATTTTGCATGCAATGAGCTGTTGTGTCACTTGTCCGCGGTCTCTCTGAACTCCATCATTTCCAGAAAAAAAGGGTGCTTCCTTCCAAGTCCTCTGATGGATGAAGACCTTTCTCAAGAAATTACAGCTCTCCACCCACGGAACACATTAATCTGGAAAATGTAGGCAGTGAGGCATGAGAGAAAACTCTCCTGCCCTGCATTTAGCTGAGGAGCAGGTGCCATGCCTGGGCACAGACAGGGGAATACAAGTCCCATGGCCCCGTCACACCCACATCACTCCCGGGCTGCGGGGCTGGAACATGCTGGTGATATGCAGGGAGCAGCATGCGCCTGGTTTTCACCCTGGTGTGAATTTGTATGTGTGTAGCAGTGTCTCTAATCAGGTTCGAGGGCTCAGAAGCTCCCTGACTCCCAGTTTGTATGTGCATGCTTTACCTCCAGCAAAGCTGTCCAAGTAGTGATGTTATTAAGGAATCCTGGGAGAGGGGTTGTGGGGGTCCACACAGGGACCCCCCGCATGGGGGTTGTGCTCATGGTGAGGAATACCAAGCCATGGAGGTGACCCACCCAGGACTTCTTAGGAAGCACAAGAAGCAAGAGAGAAAGGGATAAATAAAGAACGGGGGTAAAGCAGCTGTGTGCAAATATGCAAGTCAGCAGCTGGCCCTTCTCCCCTGTGTTTGTAGTTCATGCAACACCCAGATCTTTCCACTGGCATGCTCGCTGTAAGAGCGCTAGTGTAAAAATGGGACCTGGGTTGTTGTATGAGTGCTGCATATTTATGATGAATCTGTGGGAGTTGATTTTTGCCCTTGGTCTAACAAAGCTAATTATCTTCTAATGGTCTATTCAGCACTTTGTCTTTTCAAATTGCCAGGGCAATTTGGAAAAGTCACTATGTGAGCACTTTTACAGATAACCTTACAAAGAAGTGAGAGTATTAGGCCGTTGACGGACATCTCTGTTTAGTAGTTCCATTTTTAAGAGATAGTTGAGAGGAAGCTGCTGTGCAGAGGTAGTTGCGAAGCAGATGATAGTTCTAAGGAGGGAGTGAGTTCTCCAGGCTCCTCTGGTGCGTGTGCTGAATGCTAAAGAGTGCTTAGAGCTAAGTACTCCTGAATTCTCTCTGCTGAGATCCAAAGTAGGCCATTTTCATGGTGCCCTGCAGGTCCCCCTCCGCTAGGGCTGTGGGAACAACTGGAAAGCCGAGTTTTCAGAGCTCTGCAGAGGGCAATCCTACAGGCAGCACCCATCCTGTTCCCTGGTGAGCTTCTGGAGGGTAAGGTATGAACGCTCTGACCTGGTCTGCAGGCAAGATTGAGTAGGTGATGATGCCCTCTAGTGACTTCCCAAAGAGAAAATAGAATGGTGCAACAAGGGAAGATTTTTGATCCAGTATAAGACCTATGGTGATAAAGAATTCAGGTCCTCGGTCTTTATTTTTTCTGTCTGACTGAAAGCAATTATTGTATTTATTGCCAGCAGCATGTTAAATTGTTCCAACATAACAAACGCTTTGTGAAATACTGGGCTTGGTACAGTTTGAGTTTTATCTCTCGAGCCTTTTTGTTAAAGAATTTTGCTCTACTAGAGTAGGGTTCGCATAAAAGAAAATACACAGCTATACTAGTCCTCTTTAAATAAGGAAAGAACTTTTTGTAATACAAGGGCAATATTTTCATACAAACCTGCTTAGTCATACTATGACTGTTTCCTTGCCACGGGAACACTTGAAATTCAGGTTAAAAAATATAGTAACTGGATTTACTCCTTGCTCTCACTTAGTGGACCTTGCTTAAATTTTTGGAATGTCTTCACGATGTCTTTATTTTTTCCAGCTGAGTTTGGTGGAATTTGGATCAGACATTTTATAAGAATAGTGTTAGTTATGCAGGCAGTGTTTTCTGAATGGAGAAGATGAGTCACTTGTGAGGAGTGCAGGAATGGTAGATATAAAAGGTTGACAAACACCAGGTTTTCATTCAAAGGAGCTCTGATCCACTCACCCCCTCCCTTTGCTATGCTTTTCATGAACCTATCCATTCTGCAGAGATGATGTTGTTTGCTCCCACACTCCTGTGTCCGTGTGCAGCTTTTGTTGTTTTCCCCATAAACAAACATTACAATTTTGAAAGCACTGCTTCCATTCACTTAGTACCTCTAAAAGAGCCTCTTCCATGAGAGCTATCACACGTACATGTACTAGTTAACTATTATTCTTGAGTTACAATCAGAGTTTTGCTGTTTCGTATCCCTCCTTTTGGGAAGAGAGCTTTTGTGTGTGTGTGTGTGTGTGCTCTTATTACTGAAAATACATCAAGGATAAATAAAAATTTCCAGATCATCTCAAGTCCAAAAACCAGTAGTTTCCATTTGTTTCACCATGGTTGTTCATGGCTTTGTTTAGCCTCAGTCTTAGGTGAAGGAGTAGGAGAACGAGGAGGGGAAAATATATCCTCTTTGTGCTTGGCAAAGGAGCCACCATCCTACACCTTCAGTGCCTCTTACTTTTTCCCAGAACGCATGAAAATGGCCAAACATATGGTAAACATAAATATTTTACCATGTACCAAATCTGCATCCTCCTTGTTTGCTTCACTCCTTGTGTCTTCAAATACTTAGTCTGCAAGATCTCTAGGCAAGGACTGTTCTCCTGCTCCGTGGGTTATACCCAGCCCAGCATGGCCCTCAGCCCTAGCTGTAGCCTCTAAATCAACACCGTACCAGTAGGTGGTGGATGAGTTTGTGAGGACTGCATGAAAAGCCTACAGGCAAAGTGAGGAGCAGGTGGTATTGCAGGTGGGAGAGGTGAGAAGGGATGCAAAAGGGGAAGGGACACAGAGGAGAACAGAAGCAATAAATTGAAAAATGTAGGGAAAAGAGAGAGATAGGTTGGGCTTCCACTTCAGCCAGGTTCTTTGTATCTCCATACTTCTCCCAAAAGCTGGGAAGCAGAGGCACCATGTTTGCAAGGGGTGAACAGTAAGGAGAGAGATAAAGGAGGGAAACAGAGCAAAGAAAAGTGTGTTGGAAATGGGGCACACAAAAACCTGGTATGCGTCACAAGATACCCGAGCATTTTATCTTTGCTGTCACTTGCCAAATGACCGTCTGCAATAATCAGAGGGTATTAATTAGATTAGCAACAAGAATTCAGTGGGTGGAAAAGTGGGACAATCTGCTTATATTATGCATGTCAGCACGTATGACTTCTGTGCTAATTCGAGGCGTCTGTTTTGCCAGTCCTTGGTGTTCCTTCAAGCTGACAGAAAAGTGCTCTGGGAGGAAACAGATGTACTTAATTAAGAGCAACACCAATCTATGTTTTACTACTTACAGATCTCAATTAGAAGAGGGTTAAAAATGTGCTAGACCCTGTACTAATAGGTCCTGTATGAACAGGGCATCATGCCTGCAGAACCTCCCCTCTGGGACGATGAAGTGAGGAGTGAAACACAGGGAGGTGTCTCTATTTATTTGGTGTTTCGTGTCCTCAAGTAAGACTGTCAATTATCAAAGTTACTCTTATGCTTTGATCATATTTTTTTTTGGTGTAGGGGCTGTCTCTTTGTTATGTACACAAATCCTTTAAAAAACTAAGGCCCTACCTTGTTGGTACTACTATAATTCAAATTTTTTTATTAGTAGCTTTTTGTGCACAGGTTATTTTTATATTTAGATAATGTTTCTGAAAAATGGACTGAGTTCATGCAGTACTGAAGGAGGAGAAAGCAAGCCTCTGATGATGAATTTGAATGAGCAGGTCTCTTTAGGACACACATTGCACAAGCTTAGGACTGTATTATATGGCCTTACTGGCCTTTCTGTCTGCACTTGTGGACATCCCTTCTTCAGCAATCATTCTGCCCAATTCTCTTCTGTGGAATAGCATTCCTTAAGGATGTGCCTCACTGTCAACAGAGGACTGTTTCAATATATTTGTTGTTTTTCCACATACACAGTTATTACAGAGGGTACAGGTGCAGGACCCTACACCTCTATGTCCACATGGGATGAGGAAGAAGAAGTTTTTCTTCTTGTCAGACTGGGTGAAGCAGAAGCAGAAAGCCTTTCCTAGATACAGGCTAAATATTGGAGCAGGCATTGATAACCGAATTGGGGAATGCATCACTGATATGTCCTTTTTGTCCAGCAGGGGAAAAAATATTGAATGAATTGGTAATTGACTTCTATTAGGAATTGTTGGGGGAGGTGTTATTTGTTTAACTTGCCCCAGTATGAGAGTTCACTGTGCACCTAGACAATTTTATTTCTGAGTGCTCACAATCCTTCTGTGTTGACGCGGTGGGGTTTGTGTTTGTTTGGGGTTTTTTAGTATCAGGTAGTCATCCCTGAAATTCATGTCTTTAAAGTATCTCAGTGCATGTACTTAAATCACAGGGCTTCGACGTTCCCTGTTTTTCCTTAGTTTTCTTTGGTTCCTGGATGTTGTGATTTGATGGATCAAAGTCAACCCTCAGGTTTTCTTAAAGGCCATCCTAAAGGCCTCAGTTAAATTTTAACCGAAAATGCTGGTCACTGCAGTTCTAGTGATCAGCTAAGAACCACTCCCAGACCTCAGTTAGAAATTACTGTTCTAAAATATCCAGGAAAAATACTGTTAGAAAATCACAAGATACCAGCAATATAAACATTATTTTCTTCAGTAGGCACTGTAGCTAAGGAAGATAAATGAAACTTTTGTGAATGAATGAATTTTTTTAATTTATGCTTCTTCATGCCGTATCTCAAAAACAGAATAGATAAGAGCAGCTTATCAGCTTTCCAAGGGAATCAACACTCGGGAATGGATGGCTTCTACATTTAAGCAAGTTCTTCTTTGCCCATTGTTGATATATCACAAAAAGACTGAAAGGAATAGGTCTGTGCAGGTAGAACTGGGAGCAGAGTTTGGCTGCAAAGCCTTGATGACTGGTGAGGGTACACAGAAGGGCAAGGGCCTGTGTTGTATTTGCATAACTGACAGTTGAAGAAAACAGCGCTTTCAATTATGAACTAAAAAGGGCACAAGAAACACTGAGATAGCGATTCCTTTAATCCTACACTTTCAGTCACATGATGGGACAGGACCACACTTTGAGGCAATCTGATTTTCTTCCCATAGATTTAGGATTCTGCTGCAATTCCCTAATTGCTGTGGAATGTTGGTAATAACAAGCAAGGCATTATCACTCCATCTGGATTGTACAGTACTAGAATAGTTTGCATTTCTTTAGTCTCATTTACCATGGGGAATTTAGATGTAACCTGACTGGTGAACCTACATGGCTAATATTCCCTTTATAGGAGTGCAGAAATTGAGATGAGTGCTGGTATTTTTTTTCTTTCATGCTGTACAGACTAGGAAAGCCTGAGATTGGAACAGGGTCTTCAAATCCTTAAAGGGTTAATTTCTTTAGCCCCTAAAATGTATGTACAGCTTGCACAAAAATCTTCATTCTCACCTTCAGTGTCTTGGGCATACTCTGAAGAAATTCCTAGTAGAAACTTATTCAATGGTGTAACACAGAACAAGTTTTCTCAGGCTTTCAAAATATATTATATTTTTAAGAAATATGTAAGAATTTGTATGAATACTGAGAACACACATAATGTCTTATTCCTAAGACCTGCTTTGTGGATATTCTTATGGCTAGCATAGTTATCTGAATGGTCAGTTCATAGTTCTACCATTCCTTCTAGGGTCTGCTTCTGTAACAAAGAGAATTCACATGCTTCTTAGCTGATGGTTTTGACTACACTGTAAGGCAGCAAAAGATTTGAACAAAGCCTTATTTGAACCAAGTCAAAATTTAATGCTATAAAATCCACACAGATTATTTCTAAATACCACTTTCTTTTGAGCAAAATATAGTAGGATCTTTAACAAAAAATGCAGGATTTCTCAGAATTAAGATTTGAGAAAGGTGTTGGCTTTTCCACTCCTCTGGCAAGTGGGGTTACAATTTAAGTGGAAGTGTGTCATGCTGACTACTTTTAAATGCTTTATTATATCTCCTTTTTTTCCACACACAACCAAGAAATATATGTAATACAACAGGGTGGTCTGGATGGTGATTACCAGATAGTGGCAGAGAAAGAACTGAATATATTAAAGACAAGAGGACCGTGACTGTGGCTTAAACCCTCTCTGTGAAATGCTTTTACCATGTTAAGGTGCAATGCATGAGAAGTAAAATGACAGTGTCTCCCTTGCATGCAAGTGTGCAAACTACATACCCTGTGTATAGGAGAAGGAGAAAATGTCATCATTACATGGGTGTTCTGTTTCTCAGTAGCACAGTTACCACTACTTCCAGTAGCGCATTATACATTATGGTCCCTAAAGTGTAAAATCAGACTCACAAAGAAGTAGCTTTTTATCTGAATTAGCTGGTGAGAGCTCAGGACCCTGGATGCGCCTATATTTTGTATTCCACTCTCCCCTCCTTGCTGTTCTGAAGGATGTGTACTGAAATGACCAGCTCATTTCCCACAGTCTATCAGCCATCTAATGACTGCCACTGACCTTGACTGGAATGATTATTTAGCTGTGGGAGATAACGTTAGTCCAAGTTCTTGGCCATAGTTCATCAGTTTCCAGGCTAGTGCATGCAGGCATGATGAACCTATCACACCTGTGGTTTAATGGGTATAAACAATTAAGTAATTATAAATCAATGAGCTCTGTAACTCTGGTATTATAATAATTACATTTTAAAAGGCACTACTTAGTTACAACTCAGAGATTATTTACAGTCAATAATTAAGGTCAAACTGACTTCCTCCTGTTACACAGAGTATTTGTATGAGCAGCATGTCAAACAATAATTAATTTAAGGCAAACCTAATTGCCTAGTGTACTGAAGTGTGTCATTATCCTAGAGAATATCACTGGTTATATTTTAAAAAGAAAATATGTCTTTTTTTTAAAATAAAAATGCAAACTGTCTTAATACGTTACTTTTCATTTAGAATGGTATAATTTCCTTCAGGTTTTTTTTTTTACTCAGCCCACAGGAAAGGGAATAAAGTAACAGGAAAAAGAGTATGGCACATTCCATATATGAAGCAATCCTATGAAGAAAGAATAGATGGGAAAAATTAGTGCAATCATTTTACAGGATTATCCCCCACATTATATTTCCCAGTGCTTTGTCTGGTCTAGTTTGCAAAGATGCAAATGATGTCATTTTTATTGCTTCCCTTAGGGGAGATTATTCCAGTCTAATAACACTCACAGTCAGGAAATTTTACTGATGTTCAAACTGTTTTTCTTTACCTGACTTTACCCCATTGCTCCTAGTTGTAAACTCCCACAGGCAATTTGGAATAGTTCCTTTCCTTCCTGGGTGTTCTGAGCCAAGCAATACACAAGTATTTCTTTTAATCTTTCATCGAAGTCTATCTAAATGATGGATGTTTGGGCCTTGGAGAGCCTCCAGGTTTGAACACAGCCTCTGATCACTGCCCTGTGGCCACATGTATGTCTGTGCATGGACACACTTGTGTGCAGAGACATGTGCACTCATGAAATGCTTACCCCAGACAATGCCCCCATGCTACCCACTGACCAGTGAAGCATTCTCCTGCAAATGGATTTCTTTTCCAGTTAGAAGAAAAGTCACCTCTGAGTCTGGTAGCCTTGAGGAAAAGTGAATTCATAGGGTCAGGACAGAATCATAAAGGTGGGAAGGGACCCCAGGAGGTCTCTGGTTTGACACCTATTGCACAGAAGGGTGAACTATGAATGCAGACCATGTTGTAAAGAGCTTTGCCCAGTGGATCTCGAAATCCCTCAAGGACACACGTTCCCCAACCTTTCTTGGTGATCTTGGTTCAATCTCTCCGTTTTCTCACGAAATATTTTTTTCTATATAGCCAGTCAGAGACTAATCTTGTACTTGATAGTCTTCTGGGATTCACTTTATGTTTGATGTACACTTTTCAGCAGAAACAGCAGCTGTGAAAAGTGGCAGCATGAAAAGTGTCTCATGAGCTTTGAAAGGCAGCACAGACTTCTCGAGTTTCGGGTCAGATGAACATTGTCAAGTTACCTTCCCTCTCTCAGTTTTGCTTTCTTGTCCATTGTTAATTTGTTTAAATGATAAACCTGAAAAAAAATAGTCTTTGAAGTAACATCTTGAGAAGGCACGCTTAAAATGGGCTGGTGTTAAAACATTTTAAAAAGTCATATTATGAGAGCCATTTAATAAAATATTGAAAAGTTTCTGCTGTTTGATGAAATACCTAACATTACATGACCATTGGTAGTCACACTGTGCAGTCTTTCTGCATTATCCGTACGAAAAGTGGAATCTTCCACAGGAAATATCCTTCTTCCTGGTTGTGATGCCTACATCAGATCACCTCAGTATCATGTCCTAAGGCGATTCACCTTCAGACCGTGGTGATACTCCTAACTCTGTTGCCATGACCCTATGCTTCATTCCTGCTTAGTGCGCCTCTTGTTTCCTCTGCACTCCTACTGCTGAACAAGCACTGAGCCTTCCCCAGCTCCATCTCGCTAGTGCAAACCTTCTCTTTTTCATCTCCGTTGGCACTGGATAATTCAGTCACCTTCTGGTGCCCCTCCCTGAAATATATCAATATATCTCACAGTTCTGGCAGACTTGATTATCACCTTGGAATTACACTCCTCCCAGCTGGAGGTGTCACTGATAAAAGAGATAATATCTATCCTCCTATCCTTTTTGCAACAGTAAGTGTAGTGAACTTTTTTTTTTATCTAACAAGTTCTAGTCCTTGCAGTCTTTTGAAGACCCCTGTCCCTTTCTTTCCTCTATGCCACTTCCAGATATCCAGATACCATATTTATTGAAGTGGGATTCCCAGTCCTAGGCTAAGTATTCCAGCTAAAGTCTTACTAACACTGAAAACAGATATTTCATGTGTTATCAGGCTGAGGTCTACTTTACACATCCGAGGGTGATGTTAACCTCTCTCATTTTTTTGTTGTGGCAGCATAATATTTAATTAAGTGCAGCCTGTGCTCAGATTGATCCCCTGCCTCCATGTACTCAAAACTATTTTCTGGACAATCATTCCCCATTCTGTTTTTGTACAGTTGAACACATCTGTGTAAGTGTAGCATCTTCCACTTGACCCTGTTATTAAATTGTATTCCATTTTTTTTCCAGTTTCTTGAATTTTCTTATTGATAACTACAGCAGTCAGCACTGTTTTCTGAGGCTGTTCTCTGTATTTTATTCAGAAATAAGGGTTTAGTAAAATGTAGTTGCAGTACTCTAAAAACCAACAGAAAAATTTGATTAACACATCAGATGTAATGAATGAAAAATGAAAGAGGTATGTTCCAAAGCAACTGTGTTTTTCTTTCATTTAACAAAAAATCGTGTTTACAAAAAGATTATTTTGTAGAGATCTACAGATACATATAGAACCCAAAATAATAACTGAGGGATACTGTAATATCCTTTAGCAGAAATATTTCAAAGGGGACAGGCTTTCCAAAAAGCTTGGCTTCTTTTTAAGAACCAAAACAACTAGCAGCATTCTTAGAGACTTTTAGCACGCATGGCTTTGAGCACTTCTGAAAATTTGCCTATGGAGGTGGATGCCGAGCACTTGAAAAAATTATCCTTGAGCTCTTTGGAAAATCTGGCTACATTTTAGACAAATGCCTGTTCTATGATCTCTTGCCCTTTGATATACCAAAGCTTCACATTGCTTTTTGATGAACTGCTTGTTGACAGATATTTATCAGTTTTTTGCTGGCTTAAAAAAAAATAAGGGGGGAGGGGAATCTTGGATTTTGTAGAAGTGTAGCTAAACTTTATATTTAGAGGGAAAGTCGAACAGCCAGCCAAGAAATCAATCAAATTTCTCAGTCCCTTGAGAGGTCCTGGAGCGTACAGTCCAAGCGCAGGCCCCGAGAGTCTTTCTCACACACCAATCCTTAGTTACATTGAGGCTTCGTGGGTTTATTAATGTTACTGAGAAATGTTTGCACATATTTTTCCACCACCAAATGGGAAGAAAATTCAGCAACCTTTTATGCTGATGCAGGGAATGATTAGCCAGTTTGGAAAGTATGTTACAGGTAAGTACCATAACTAATCCCACTGCAGAATAAGTTGTTACTAATAGAAGAAATAGTAAGAGTATGTATACTTGGATGTATCCAATATTTGACAAAGAGCTGATTTTTAAATATCACAGACTATTGCTATATTAATCTAAGTTTAGTGTAGCACCCATTTACTAAGGTTTCTGGATTGCATTCTTGTTTTTCAGGTATACATTTTGACACAGTACTTCTTTCCTATTTTCAGTCCTGCTAGTGCTAATGTTAACCTGGGAGTTCTTTTCCAGCCTCCCACCCTCTGAAAAGCTTCTAAAATGAACGTACAGAATACGTGTTTCTGGAAAATTCCTTGTGTATTTAATTGACAATTAAAATCTTGTTGTGGCTTTTCTGCATTTCTGAACATATTACAGCCAAAATGCTATCTGATGCAAACCCAGATTGGATCAGCAGGAATGTCTTGGCTGGCCTGAAAGTGTCCTAGGTGAAACTGTAAGGCTACCTATTGAATTATACCTGCAACTGTTACGTGGGCAGTAGCCAATGCCTGACAGACTGCCTGGAATAACACTGTTGCATCCTTTTGCATCCATGTATATAAAAATGGCCCAGTTTTTTGAACATATGCCCTCTCTTGCTGTACTCAGGGATGTTAAATTTACAAGCGTAGTAATTATTTACAGCACTAGGTGGTTAACTTGCTCTTGTATCAACTACCAGTCCTATACTGATTAATCAGTATTTAATTCTGCATTCCACGTCTCTATTGACCTTTAAAAATATTTTTTGCTACCCGTCAGATAATTGTATATCGTAGGAATTATTTTAGATCTCATGTGGTTGATTAATTCTTTGTTTTTCATCTTGGTAGGAAGGGTAGACTTGTTCAATGCATTTCTCAAATTTACATGCAAATAGTTTCTGAGCCACAGAAGAGGCAGAACTGTGTCATAGGTGCAGTAATCTGGGCTTCATGATAGAAGAAGACATTAATGCTTCTTTTTAGAAGTTATTTGTTTACTTATTCCCCATAGATGCTTAGCTATAGCAGCAAGGTAAAGATATGATTGCATAATAGATATAGTTTAGGATGAGTTTTAATCTATAGTGAATCTTCTCACTAAACAGTGAATGATATGTAGCTGATGGAAGAGATACAGGAGAGAAAGAGCAGCTGGTGTTTTGACTGATTCTATGATATTGTAATTATGTTTCTAAACCTGTGCCAGGTGCTCTAACAACTCTAGCTAGGTTTTATTTTATGTGGATGTAAATAAATAAAGATTGTGGTTAATTTTCCTGTTTCCTGAAATAAGACTTTATAGATGTCAGTGAGAACAATGTAATTGAGGCCTAGAAAAAAATATGAGACTTTATTGTTGGAACTGTGCAGCTAAAGTAATGGGGTGCTTGAGAGGTTGACTGGGTAGCTAAGTGAGGAGGTGATTCGGCAGGCTATTGATAGACTACTAAAGAGTCTGTATTAGTCTTTTAATAAGGACATGACAGCCAGGAAATGACCAAATATAGCCTTCGAATACTTACAGCAGGAACACATAGTGCAGACAATGATTGGAGCTAGCATGGGTGCATATTGTATGGATAAGTCATTAATCAGTTGGAAAATGTGTTGCAGATTGATGACAGAAACTAAGCAGTAGAAAATGCGTGGCAAAATGGAAAAGGAACAGATTAGCTGTAAATAAAGGCAGGGGGAGAAGAGATTTCCATACAAAATTTTTGACTCAGCTGCTTGAAAGGCTGACCGGCATCATGCTTCATTACCTACTGTGCTACATCAGTAAAGGGAACCTGAGCCACAAATCTGGTCTTGATTTAAATATGTGGTTAAAGGTGACTAGGTGAGTGAAAGTTCCTGACTGGTGGGAGAGGGAGGCTCCTGCCTGGGATGTGGGGCTAACAGATGAACAGTCAAACCTGGAAGAGCATCCAGGGACCCTGGAGAGTCAGCAGGAGTGGGGCATGGAGGGGGAGAAAGGATTTGCAGCTGACAATGCCACACATAACAATTTTAGGAGAGCTTAATTATTATATTCTTAAGAGTCTAACTTGATTTAAATTTAGATGTTTATTTTAGTGCAACATAAATCAGAGAACGTTAATAATAATCTTGTATTATCAGCTCCCAAATAGCTGTATTTAACACAGACTGCAATTGTCTCCACTGAAAGCATAAAAGTAAGTGGGAAAGAAACAATTTTGTTCAACCCACAATGGAAAAGCCTTGAGATTTTTGTGAAATGCAGTCATATTTTCTATTTCACAAAATACTTTTTGTCCTGTAAAGCCATATGAGATTATAACAAATCTCATAATTTTCCCTTTAAGTCTCTGTGATGATGGTTATTGTGCAATTTGCATTTCAACATACAGTTATGCTTTCTGGACTCCAGCCCTACTGGAACACAATCAACTTCAGGATAAACAACAACAAAGAGAAGATATAATTATATGTAGTCACAGGAGATGAAAATTAAAACTGTTTTCCAGGTTAGAGATGTTAAATGGGCTTGAGTCAATTAGCAAAATCATCTTTCATCACAGGTTATAGCAATTAATTTATTAAAGTGAGGGGTGGTCACCTAGTGCAACTTCTTAAGCACTTGTGCTTCTTTCAGCGATAGGCAGAAGTCTTAAATCTTTTCTCTGCTGCAGTATCAGGCAGTGGAAACTGGTCCTTGCCAAAATCCATAAAGCTGATGCCTTATCCTCCTTTAAATCCCTCCTTAAAACCTTTTTCTGCTGTGCTCGTGAACCACTCCCATCGGTTAGGCAAGTGAGCTGTAGTGAAGTGTGCTTACAGTTATTCAGTCTTTCCAATCCACTCCCACCTTGTGGTTTATCTGTTCCATCCATCACTTTTATCCCAGCTGATAAGAACACTGTTAGATCTCTGATGCAGGAACTCTTTCTTATTATTGTTTGCAAAACACCTAATTAAATTAAATCCTTTCATTTGGGGTTTCTAGGAGCAACTATAATATAAATAGTAAATAATAACTTTGTAAGATTAGCATTATCTCTAACCCAAAAATCTGAAAATAAGACTTCAGTGGTAGGTGATTTGCAGTGCACTGGGAGGAACTAAGCAGTGGAGAAGGCACTGGGGTGCTGCAACAGAATCCCATCACCAGACAAGTCCTGCCCAGTAGTATGGAGGAGTGCTAATAGATTTGGGGAACTGTGCATGTGTAAGTCTACACAGCTTGCTCCCAAAACACCATCCAGACTAGGAAGTTAGAACAAAAAGTATTTCCATTGTAAGATGTTTTTTAGTACATAGTAAATTAATTTCTCCGTAGTTAGGTCTGATTTATTGGTTGTTACTAGCCTCTGGTTGACCACCTGAGCAAAAAAACCTTAGGAACAAAATGTAACCTGGGAGTCCTTGTGTTTGTACCGCAGTAACATATATTGTCCTGCACTGAAAAGTGTTTCATCACTTAGTTAAACCTTACAGGAGAGGTTACAGGTGAAAGTCCTGGGTCATAACCTCAGTGTGACTTGGCTTTTAGCATGTCACCTTGGCTGTGATATGGATAATTGGGTCAAAGCCAGCAATAAAAATGAATACACAGTGCATCACTAAGCCAGAAGGAGAACACTATGTCTTTTGAGACCTCTGTGTAACTGGTCATACCTGTTCTAAAATGAGTACATTCTTTGAGAAGTATTAAAGAAAACTGCCCTTACCTTAGCGTCTAATCATAATAAATGACAGGCTGGGTTAATTATTACTTGGTAATTCTTTATTTAAACTTTGTACCAAGATTCATTTGCAGTATATTCTTTCATGCAGAACATAAAAGATGTAATTGTGTGCAGAGTGGGCGTGGTGTTTCCCTAGGTCAAGTAAGAAATACTTTGTTTGTATACTTCCCTGTATGAAAGATCCATGCATGCTATACATGAATATCCCAGTTTATAGGACTGTTTCTATTAGTTGTTTGCACAAATTGAGGACAGTCACTTTCTTAATGCTTGGGGGTTACTTTTCTTTCTAGCCTGATATAAGGGAGCAAGATACTGATGTGTTTGCACAGTGCAGCAGTAACTTAATAAAACCTTCCAGACCCAGTCTAGATCTTCATCCTTCACCACTCCGTACATCAGGGTTTCTAAATTAGCTGGCCTGATTACTCCATCTTGTAGTCCTGTAGGACTGGTTAAAAAGTCAGGGCCCAGACTTTGCTTCCAGGCTGTTGATTAGCAATCCCCAGGGATGAAACAAATTAATTTGTACTGAATCTTTTTTACTCAGCTGACTGAAGCTGGTGTTCTGCCTTCAAGAAAGCTGTAATAGACAGTACCTCACTGGATCATTTTTTTGAACCAAAACATATGTGTAGTTTTTGTATGTGCTTCACAAGTATAGTTGTTGCGCGAAGGAATTTGTGTGAATTAACAGAGGCATTGGACATGTAGAATGAGACATGGGCAGATAAAAGTAGAAGTTAGTTTGGAAAATGTCAATGTAATTTTTACAAAATAATGCAGTACCCTGAGAAAGGAGGAATGCTAGCTAATCCTTCAGGGTTTTTTTTATTCTTCTGCAAAATAGAATTCTTCTTTTTATTTAATCACCACCTCTAGGGTTCACAGGCACCTAATCTTTGGGATTCTCTGTGCTGTGGAGCTCTTCTTATCTCAGAAGGGTCCAGGGCGTTTGGCTATACCACAGAGAAATGCAAGCAATTACAGAGGAAAGAAACTTGTTCTTCCAGAGGGGGGAAAATGGATGGTCTGCCACAGGGTACGCACTGTTTCATGACACAGACACTGTTTTTTCTGTTATCAGCCATATTTAGAAAGTAAATATTTTTCTAAGCTCTGCTATTTTTCTGCCCTTTAGATACTCTTGTTAGAAGTCTTTCATCCTATATTTTTTTCCTAATGTTTTCTTTTTTTGTGTGTCTTAATGTCCCCTTGATACCTCTAAGTCTTTGTCATGTTTGACTTTTTCAATAGGATTGCTTTTTCCTTTTTCATTTCCTTTCTTTCCTTTATTCTCTCCAGCATATTTCTCCCCCTTTTCCCCAGTATTATATTTATTTATTAACTGCACTTAAGCAGTTTCAGTTTGGCATGAGGTCCTGTTATATTGGTCACAATCTACAAAGCATAGCAGAAAGGAATTTTATCATCCTCCTTTCACAGATAAGGAAAATGTCTCTCTGGCCAGTCAGTGTCTTGACCTAACCCATGTAAGGAAGCCAGATGCTTTCAGACTTGAGACCATGTAGAAGAGAATAGAATAGAATAGAATAGAATAGAATAGAATAGAATAGAATAGAATAGAATAGAATAGAATAGAATAGAATAGAATAGAATAGAATAGAATAGAATAGAATAGAATAGAATAGAATAGAATAATTTCAGTTGGAAGGGACCTATGGCGATCATCTAGTCCAACTGTCTGACCACTTCAGGGCTGATCAAAAGTTAAAGCATGTTATTCAAAGGCATTGTCTAAATGCCTCTTAAACACCGACACGCATGGAGGTATTGATCACCTCTCTAGGAAGCCTGTTCCAGTATTTGACCACCCTCTCTGTAAAGAAATGCTTCCTAATGTCAGGTCAGGGTTTATTTCCCCTGATGCATCTTTGAACCATTCCCATGTGTCCTGTCTCTGGATCCCAGGGAGAAGAGCTCAGCACCTCCCTCTCAACTTCCCCTCCTCAGGAAGCTGTAGAGAGCAATGAGGTCACCCCTCATCCTCCTTTTCTCCAAAATAGACAAAGCCAAAGCCCTTAGCCACTCCTATATGGCATTCCTTCCAGCCCTTTAACCAGCTTTGTTGCCCTTCTCTAGATGCATTCGAGTACCTTAACACCCTTCTTAAATTTTGGGGCCCAGAACTGCACAGAGTACTCAAGGTGAGGCCACACCAATGCTAAATACAGCTGGATAATCACCCTTTTTAACTGGCTGGTTATGTGTTTGATGCACCCCAGAATGTGGTTTGCCCTGTTGGCTGGCAGGGCACACTGCTGACTTCTGTTGAGCCTGCGGTCAGCCAGCGCCCCCAGATCCCTTTCTGCAGGGCTGCTCTCCAGCCACTCCTCTCTCAATTTATACTTGTGCCTGGGGCTACTCCATCCTAGGTGCAGAATCCAGCATTTGGACTTTTTAAATTTAATGCCAGTAATCACTGCCCAGTGCTTCAATCTATCTAGATCCCTCTGCAAGGCCTCTTGTCCCTCAAGAAAGTCAACAGCACCTCCCAGTTTGGTGTGCATTGTCAGCAAACTTGCTAATGGTGCACTCAACTCCTGCACCCAGATCATTGATAAACATAAGTGAACAGAACTGGCCTAGGATTGAGCCCTGAGGAACACCGTTCATGACCAGTCGCCACCCAGATGTAGCTCCTTTTACTACAACCCTTTGAGCTCTGCCCTTCAGTCAGTTCTTCACCCAGCGCACCATGAACCTGCTCACCTCACAGTTGGACAACTTGCCCAAAGGATGCTGTGAGGGACAGTGTCAAAAGCCTTACTAAAATCCAGAAAAACTGGAGTTTTCATGAGTCCCACTGATATAAGGCTATCAGTCATATCTCCTTTTTATTTTTTTTAACCACACTTTTTTCCTCTGTGTGCTCTCTCTTTTTTCTTTTCTTCTGTAATTTTCCATAGAGAACAGTTTATTCTCTATGGTTACTAACCCTTGGCCACTTTGCTGAGTGGATATCTTTCCACCCAAATCAGTGGCAATGATCTCAGGTTACAGGATGTTTCATCAACTACAGAACACCTGTATTGCATAACTCAAGTAAGTTGAACAGTACACCCATCCTGAAATAACACTAGGTACACAAGTTAATTGCATAGTTACTGTGGAAAAAAAACCCCAAAATTAATTATTTGGTGGTAACTATTCAGTGACTTTATCAGCAATGGCAGTAACTTGCTTTAACTTAAGATAACACTTTCAGTGCTTGCTGTTTTCCAGTGATCATGTAACTGCCTAGTGTGCAAACAAAATGACATTTTGGAAAAATGCTTGCATGTAAAATCCCAAGCTAACATAGCGAGAAAAGGTTACTCCTACTACCTCCATAAACATTACTGATTTAATAAATCATAGTTTATTAAAAAATAAATGGGGAAAAATAGAATAAGTGCCTTCATTGAATTCCACCCATGTTCTGCTGCAGGGCAATGGGGAAACATGCACAACTGGGGGAGAAGGAGGAAGAAAAGAGATACTTGATTGACATGTATAAATGAAGATCAGATAGTCTTTTTGGTTTTGTTGTCCTCCTCTGTGGTAAATGATTTGGGTAAGGGAAGGTTATTTGAGTTACATGGTGAAACATATGCTTAGCTCTATCTTATTTACAAAGCAAAAGGACTACTGTCCTGTCACTCTGAGTTATTACTACCTTTGACTCTCCAAACCTAAACTGCTGAGAGCAAGATGGAATCAACTTCTGTTAGTGGGAATGGAAATTAAATAATCAATGTATCTAATAAGTAGATTCCAAGTTTTTAACATGGAAATGGATATTTGGTTGATAAAAGAGAAAACTGAACTTTAGACTTTCTAAAATTTAAAGAAAGAACCATTTTTTTGTCAATTTTCTTGAAAGCAGTTTTGAATCAATAGGCTTTCCCACTGGATTTTAGCATCCATGCTTGCATGTGGACAGAAAGAACCACAGTCAATCTACATAAGGATCAACATCAAAATAAAGTAAGGCATGAGTAAGAGGTTATTTATTCAAGTCCTAAAGTGGATACTCCTATTCCAAGATAAAAACTTCTCAGTATTAAGTCACTTCTTTAGACTAGAAGGCTCCACCAGTTACAATGACACTGTTACATGTGCACAACAAACTCCCTCTGATATAACACACAAAGGGGCTTTTTCTGCTTTTATCTCAGTTGAGCTTAACCCCTTTCTAGTCAGAAAAATGTAGCATTTAACATAGTAACATATACCATATTCACAAAGGCACAATATATCTGTTTTACTGTATTGTCTTGAAATTGCATTTGTATGCACGTCAGCATTTGAATTGGGCCTATTACTGTTTTTCCTGGGTGTCTGGAAGATTGGGATGCAGTGTCTTGAGTGTTAATGTAATAAAGAGACCTTGCAGAAATAGTATCTACTAGAATTTCACAGAAACTGTTGTTCTGTCTGTATTTTGTTAAGGTGCTTCATTATTAATGGAAATTCTAAGGGAGTTGTTATCCCATACAAATGCATAACAAGAGATTTCAATCTACTATTGAGTCATAATAGCTACTGGCATGGTGCTTTTTTCAGTAGTAACTGGTTGGAGAGCAACCTTTGGACATGTCCCTGCAGCAACACCCACTCTTCTAGGGAAAAGGATTATCAATGCAAATTACAGGGGTGTGTTTATTAAAGGTTACTAATTTGAAAACTGAAAAATTTGCCGAGATGAATGATTGGTAAAAACATCTGTCATCCATTTCAGGACCAAAAGAAGACTGTAAGAATCATGGAAAGCAAAAGAGGGTTTTGTTAAAAGAGAGGCCTGGAAGTTGTGATAGCTTATTTCTTTAGATTTGTTCTGAAGTGCCTATTCAAACCTCCATTTCAAGAATCAAGGACTATTCCTAAGCATCTTAAGTATTTCTATGAGAGGTATCTAATCCATAGGTTTTTCCCTTGTCATCTAAAGTTGTCCTAGAATTGTGTACGGTCTCCAAAAGCCTCGAGTAACCAAGCACCTACATCAAACCTAAGACCTTTCAGGAGTGAGTCCTGGTATATCTTTGGTGGGCGTGAGCACAACTGGGTCAGGCTCTGAATAAAATATTGCTCACAACTTAGTGACATAGAAAAGTAGCTTTTTATATCCCATGTTATATAAATGACACTCATTCAAAAATCTCCAATACACCTTAATTCCTTCTTCTTTCATATCTGCACCTACCATGACAAAAGCTTTGCTGAGTGAC
>WEKW01032538.1:1945-34863 GCA_013389905.1 Sula dactylatra
AGGTTTCTGCTTAAATAATGTCTGGGACAGGACTATGGGTGCCACCTCCCTGAGAGCTTTAAAAAAGCCCACTAAATAATCCTGCACAACTCTCTCACACTTGACATTATTCCAGATGTGTATCACTGTGGCTAAGGTAAACTCTATTCTATATTTATGAAGTGTCAGTCAGTGCTACAAATCAAAAACTTCAATATCCAGCAGACCCTTCTGAACACAAAACAACACAGAAATTTAATATAAAGGATCAAAATAAAAAATAATACCACTGAATGGTATTGCACATTCCAAATCATTCATCTTTAACACTATGCAATCACCTTACGTTACCTAGGACAGTGATAAAGATTGGAAAGTAAAGACAACTACCACTGGTTTTTTTCTGATTTTAAAGAATAAGTTTAATTGAATAGTCAGGAAAAGAGAAACACTAAAAATGGAACAACCATCAGTATTTAGTGTTAAGTATTGAGTTTGTCACTTAATATTACTTACCGTTCTTGTTTCCTGGTCTAATACCAGCATGACTGACATTTTTCCATTTCCATAACATCATGTCTGTAATGTTTAAAATATCTTGTAAAATACAACACTCAACATTTTCAACATCTAAGTTATCAGCATAAAGGGAAAATAATGCCTGTGTCATTGGTAACCTTGTATGTCATACAAGGGTAAAACATCCAATGTTCTACCTTTTCCCAATTATTTGATAAAAGTTGTAGATACCGATCATCAGATTTCCAAAATTATCTCATCTCTATCAGCTGGCTCAAGTGTGGGAACAAGTTTTAGAAAGTTGCATACTGCAAACAAACTTGTTACCAACTGGATCCACTCTGACATCTTTTGCTGCTGGATGATGTGGCTCTGCTTTTATTCATGTCATGTTCCTCCCACACAAACCCTGTTTTTCACTAACTTATCACTGGGTGATAAGCTGAAAGCCCATTTTCACCCTCCAGAGTCTGGACTTCAGCAACCAGTTCCAACCCTACAGACGAGTCCTCCTGCTGTCAGTCCAGTGTTTGCTCCTTGAACTGCTGGCAGTAAATTGTTCAACTTGAGTTTTCTGGTTTATACTTCGACTGCTTGGTTGAATACATGGAGACCTGACACATTAAATAGACAAGACAGACTGGCATCACTCATTCTTTCATAGCATAATAAGTAAGGTTCCTTTGGAAACTAATAAACATCTTCACCTACTTTTCCGTGGAAAAAGAGCAAGAGTGCCATCCCTGTTGAAGGCTGTTTTCCTATACCTCATCGATCCACTCTAGAGTGGTTTATGGTGCATTTTCCCTCACCTTATCTCAAGCAGCCTGAAGTAAGTGTTTTGTTGGAGGATGCAGAGAGCCAGGAGAATAGGAGGAGAAAAAAAAATTTAAAAGACAGTTAAAAGAAAAAGATCATTTTCCTCCCAAAGGATTCTCGTTTGACCTTAATGCAGAGGGAAAACCTTGTTGAGGGCTACCATAGCAGTGTGTTTTACATCCAGCAGCTTATCCTGTAAGACAGCCATGAGCCTGCAGACTGAAAATTTGGTCTCTTGTATGCAAATAGGATCTGGTCCTGAGCAGGGCTGAGTACACTGAACTCCTGAAGACTTCAAATTGCAAATGAGTGAAGCCAGTCTTTTATTCTTTTTAATAGATAGTGCTCCTTAAGGCCTGTTTTCTTGCTAACCCATTTCCACATGAAATGTGAAATGCACTGCTATTTGTCTATTGTTTCTCTATTGTGCACTGCACTACTGTTTATCATTCAACATCAGATAAGCTGTCTAACCACCTGATACCAGATAACTGCTCCTGAATCTGTTTCAAAACTTTTTTAAAGGGAACAGAAAGCATTTGGAAATTAAAAAGCCTAATAACAGTCTCTTCCTTTGCATCTACAATCACCTGTGAACGTCCTCCACCTCTGCTCCTCCCTGTGTGTCTCAAAAATGTGCCATCTGTTTCAGAGTAGAAAATTACCTATAGGAAGGAAGTGTCATGCAGCTTAAAATGTGACCGATAAAATTCGCTTTTCTCCTCATTCCCCTTCCACCAACCGAGTGTAGCTCAGTGGGTGTCTTAGAGGTGCAAATGTATCAGGGGAAAAAAAAAATAATTAGTTAATGCTGTTCACATGTGTTGAGTACAACTACTTTCACATCAAAGTTTTATTTATGTCTAACAAAAGATGTTGGACAAACATCCCTAGCAAAAGCGTCTTCTCAGAGTCTTCCTCTGAATACCTGAATGCTACATTATAAAATCTTTACTGCACAGTGATCTTAGTGACACCGATGACTAATTGCCACCAAGAGGAAAGAACATAATGTGACACTCTCCATTTCAGCATACCAAAAACTGCATTTTAGGAAAAATGGTAGGAAAAGGTGCACCTTGAAACATTATGCTATAAATTAAATACCCTTCTAGCAGCATTAGGTAAACAACAATGAAGGCTGAATTTCAGCATAATTTAAAAGGAAAGTAAAAAATTATTACTAAGTAATTATTATTACTAAAAAATTGAAAGGTATTATGTCTGTTTCAAAGGTCCAGGTGTTCTATAATCTTTCTCTACTGAAGTCAGACTACTTAAATTTATGTTAGCTCATGACATAACACAGCTTTAATACTTGTAGTGGATTGAAAAAATTTTTGTAATACACAAAAAAAGGCCATTCTGTGTCAATGTGCAGACTCCAGGCATGTTCAAATCAAGAATTGGCATTGTCTGGGAAGGTTTTCATTACTTAATCAGAAATATGTTAAAATTCATGAACGTACAGTATATTCTCACTATGCCGAAACAAAGGACATTTGTAAAGTGGTCTTCCCTGAGTTCTCCAGCTTTTACACAACAAGTTCCTTTTACTGCATGGTTGTATTTGATGACTCAGTTTCCCACAGTTTTGCTCTTTTATATATGGTATCCGTAATGTCACAATGTACAAATAGGCTATAAGCTTTTTTTAATAACAACTTTGCACAGAACCAGGATCCTCTACAAGATATGCAGGAATGCACAGCTATTCTGCTTTATTGCTTCCAGCCTAGCCAGGGTGAGATTTTTTATAAGGACCTTAAGAGGGAAGGTGACATATTGCCAATGAAAGCCAAACGAGATAATAATTTCAGGAATTTCTTTAAAAAAAAAAAAAACCTTCAAAAAGATGGGAAGACATTAAACTTTATGATAGGTTTATCATGAAAGCCAGGTTAGTGAACAGGAAAACAGACTGGAGACAGAAAACCCAAAGGAAATCTGAACAAAATCTCCTGTCCCATAGCTAAACAGCTGCCTATCCTCACCCAGGTTATATTTCAATACTATTTTTAATACTGAATGGCAAAGCAGTAAAAGTCAAACACGTATTAACATGTAAGCCTAGCTTGCAGCTTTTGGCTTCAGTGACTAAAAAGCCGAAAGTGTTAGAGAAGGCAGCCGTATAACGGCAATCAGGATGAATGCAGATAGCAGCTCCTCTCCAATGCATGCAATAACACTGTATTTCTAAGTTAGCACTCTGCAGTTATGAAGAAGTGGAAAAATAAGTAAAAATCTTGAACAGCCTGCATCACTGCTGAGCCCCAAAAGCTCATGAAAGTTTCTGTGGCCCAGCAGCTGTGGAGGCCGTTTATCTTATTGAAACAAGTCTCATGGGAGTGCATTTAATTTAAGTCCCTGAAGTTAACACCATTAGAAGATATATTTCCTTGATGATTAAAAATTAAATACACAAGTATTTCAAAGCTTTTGAAATAACTTAGAACTAATGAAGGACTAATTGCTTCACTACATGTCTTCATATAATGATGTATAAAAAATTGGTGTCAACTGTTTTATGTCAACTTTTGCATCAGTTAATTACATGTTTTCCATCAGTCATCCATAGTCACAATTAAAACATGACAATATTCTTATAATTAGTTTTCTGTTTTAGGGAAAGAGACAACTGAAGGAAGTGTTAAAACTTAGTTGACTTTTTTTGTTATTAAGCTGACACAATAATTACCATCTTAGAAATCAACTCCATGGCTAGCTGGGTAATGGCAGTTATATTGCTATTAGAAAATTCTGGGTTGTAGCAAATGTAAGTCCACTAATTTTAATTAGTTCTTTCTTATTTTTTGAAATATCATGAACATCAAAATTCTTTGAAATTTCTTTTGGAAAGAAGTCTAACATTAAATTGGTAGGCAACCACTACCCCTGTTTTCATGGAAAGAAAGAACAAGCAGGACTGGAAAGAAGGTTCCTTCATCACATCTTTTACATTCCTTATTAACGGGGAGAAGTCTACATATAGCAAATAGGAAACTAGTATGTAGCAACTACAGAAATGCCATTTGAGACCTAGTTAGTGAGCAAATCCCACATAAACAGCTGCATTGAATTATTTGAGTTTCTTACACAAATAATTAGCTTAGTTTTAAAAGATATTTTTAAAACAAGCAAAAAGACACTACAACAGCTCTATCTCAGAAGCTTCCCAAATACAAATGAGCAAATACAAGAGGAGAACTAGAACTAGAGCTGCTGCTCTTTGGCTCCAAACTAAAGTTACTGCTTAAACAAGGCTAGGAAGTCAAATCAAGCTGACATTAAACAGATACTGGAGAGACAAAGAGAATACCAGGAACCATTTCAGAGATAGTTAAGGGATACTGCAAGGCAGTATCTTAGGCTTTAAGGTATTCCCTCCCAGCCTTCCAGAGAATGAAATCCTTACAAAAAAACCAGAAGAAAGTACACACAGAACAACGACAGAAGAATCACCACCACAACAAACATACCTATATCAAAATATAGATGTTTACTTATGGAGCCAAATATATTTTTCTCAGAAAAATCTTGTTCTAAAATTTTAGTTCATTTCTGCAAGGAGGCAGTCAGGAACAAAACTGGAATCAGTGAATCTTACTCAAGCCGTCTGAAATAAGCAGGAAAACTCCAGACAAAGGCTTCTCCTGAGTGTGCAAGTCCTATGATTTAATCCCGAAAGAGAGGTACCCTGTAGTACTCCAAAACAAACAGAAGATACTTTCAAAATGTTAGAATTGTTGGAAGTCCTAGAAGCTTATGAGAAACTTAATTTGAGTATTACCCAAGAAAACAGTAGTAATTGGATCCAGCTGTTCCTTAGGCTGCTGAGGATTATTTTTAGAGCAGAGTCCCTGGGGATTACTACAGGTAGTCACATTCCTGGTAAACTACCAGCACAGCCCAGGCAAACATAACTGACAAGAACCAGACACGTAACAGTGCATTTTCACAAGTGATAATTAGAAAGTTCTCTAAAGGACACCTGCAGTTGATCACAGAAATGCAGGAGCAGAGGTTGTGGTTTTGAGATGAAGGGAAACTAGAATCTGGATATTGAAAAAAAAAAACCAAAACAAATAAAAAAACCCTACTGACGCCATTAATAAAAAACAATGAAAATTAAACAAAACAGCTAGCTTTATTTCCAGTTCTCCAAAAGAGAGTACTGAAGTTTAACTAAGAGCATGATTCCACATAGCAAAGGCATTTCAATGGCAAAGCCAACTGAAGAGTTTTTCAGATGTAGCACAAATGTTCCTGCCTTTGCTATACTGAAATATGACTTCCACGTCTCTCAAATTTCAGTTTGTACATGTCTGAACTAGGTCTATGAAATTACCTCTCAAAGAAAAAGAAAAAAAACCAAACTGATAAAAATATCCTTCCTCACCCCTAGACAACACATTGCTCTACCTGGAAGATTAAAATGAAAGAGAAAGGACTTGAACCAGGTCAGCACCAGGACCCTGGAGACTTCAGCATCTCAATACAGGCAGGATTTATAAAACAAACAAACAAACAAGTCAGGCTGCTGCTCCAAATCACCTGGCTGCAAGCAGAAGGGACAGAGAGCATACCCATCCACTGCTAAGCCACAGTCTTAACCTCCTCTCCAGGAGCATGCAGCTGCATGACAAGTGTAACCTCAACCATAGGCAAGGATGATTCCTTCACCCTGTGCTGCTATGGGTGCATCACTCTGGAGCTACTCCCATAGTTTGCCATACACAGCAGAAGGTCAGTCAAGCACAGCTCTACTTCGAGTAGAGACAGATCTAAATGAAACGTTTTTTCTAGCAGTGTTGAATGCACCTTCAGTCAGTTAAGGTGAGTGAAACGGTACCTCACTTGAAAGAGTCACAGGGGCACCTCTCACTTCAGAACAACTTCTTGCCTCTTCAGAGCTTTTTACAGATTGCTCCTCAAACTTCGAGAGTGGATCCCTTTCAACTGTCATTTAATTCCCCAGAATAAACTGGAAATATGATGGACATGAAAAGGAATAATAAATTACATAATATGGTATTGCCAAAAGGGACATGTGCTCACAGAATCCTGCTGCGTGCTTCTCTTGCATATCTGACCTTGAATCGCAACCTGTCCTAGATGGGACACACTCAGTAAGGACAGCCCACCCTGCTCTGTAATCCATTGCTCTATGGAATACCTGAATATACTGAAGTCAGCTTTCACAGAAACAGAATACTTTTTCCCAGCTTACAGGAGAGACACTGCTTTCTTTAGTGAGAACTTTATCCTCTCCACTAGATGCGGCACTGGAAAATGCTCTCTATGTGCATACATACTCCCAACCACATCTAACTGATAAGGCAATAAATATTAGCAAGCAGAGCCTGTTTCACATTTTAACCTATCCTCATTTTATAGCAGGAAGAAATGTTATTACCATTTGTACATAAAGAAACTTGTGGGCATTAGTTTCATTAGACTGTAAGACTTAACCTTTATTCAGATCTTATTTCACCACTACCTGAAGTACACGAGCTGCTCAGCTAGCATTTTCTGATGCTGCTGAATTTGAAACTCTTCAAAAAGGCTGAAAAAAAATCACTGGAGGGTGGGGGGTGGCTGTGTGCCAGGGTCAGACAGGGGGAAATCCCTGGTGTAGGTGACTGAACTCATGACAAGTTTAGACACTTGTATTCCTCAGTCCACTCTTGGTGGTCACTGTCTAACATATTTCTGTTGAAATAAGCTTTTAAATTCAGAAACCTAATTAGAAAAGCTGCTTTCAGTACTCCTCTTATCATTTCCTCATGTATTGATTAAGCTTCCCTGAAAAAAAGGTTTAAAAAAACATGAAGAAGCTTTAAACACTAAACTCTGCTTCTGTTTAGAGCTACAAGTTATTCATTTTATCTTCAAATACGATGTATATTCACTATGAAGGTGCAATATATAAATCACTAAAATATGCTCTTACTTTGCAACTTTGAAAAGAAGTAATTTGAATTGCTTTAAGAAAAATATACCAATTTTTTGTTGGTAGGGTCCCAAAGCAAACGCCATTTTAAAATTTGCATGTAAAATGTTTCTAAGTTAAGGAGCTGAAGTGATTTTCTCTTCTCTTTTGCTTTTGTCTTCCTTCTCACAATACACTATGAGCAACCCTGGGTAGGAGCAGCCCATATCTGCCCATTCCATGGCCCAGTAAGACACGATGGTGCCAGATATGCACCATGGAGTCTTGGAAGAAAAACTTATAGTTCTTCCTACAGCCAGCCAAGCAGCATATTGGGGCAGTCCAGTTCTTTCAGAAGTAAGTTTAGAAAAAATCCTTTGAAGTACCATATGACAGCTGCCTAAAACCACTTCTTGAAAACAATAAAAGAACCATAGTTTAGATGTCTCTGAAACAGAGCAGCAGTCCCAGCCCTGTCTACAATTTGTACTGGTCACAGAGCAGTGCCAGGGGGTGGTGTTAATTCCCTGAAGGTGCACAAGCACTGTTTTCCTTTTGTTTTTTCTGTTGGGGATAGGACAATCTAGAATGGAATTTCAGATAAGAGACACTGGTGACAATTCTCTATTGACGTATGTAAATATCAGAAATTGCTTGGATATAACCTCTCATGACTGATGCTGCAACACTGAGGTTGATGAGAGTTTTGACACCTACATTTATGAATCCTAAGTCAGATCCTCCCCACCTTTTTTTTTTTTATGCAAGTCATACAAGTCTCACCAAAAAGAGCTGCCAAAGAAGTATGCTGAACCAGTCCTGGCTCTACAAAATGTCCTGGAAAATGTAGATATATTAATCAAAGTGGTTTTCATAAGCTGAGAATACAAAATTGAGGGAGGGGATAATAGGCAAATGAATGTATTTGCTTACCACTTGACAAGTTAAGAACCTCATGAAACCACAGCCAAAGTGTTAGAGATTAATCAGTCTTTATAAGAAAACCAAGAAAAGGCACTCTTTTGCTCCCTTTCATAAAAAAGTGAAGAGATGTTAATAGCTTATGCCATTAGGATGAAAAATCATATTCAACAGATTTTAAACAAAAAAAAAACTAAAGCAAAACAAGAAAGATTTTCCCTTGTAGCTACCATTGGCTTAGGTTGGTAGCAGGTACAATGGAAGCACTGTGTTTCATAGGACTCGAGACAGCTGATAGCATTTTAAGCTCCACATCATCTAATACTACTCAGAGCTTAGGCTGCATGTTGGAGATGGAATGGTTTCCAGTGCCTCATAGTGCCAGTATATCCACAATTGCTGCTCATGTGAAAGTGAAGTTATGAGCAGAATTAAGAGAAAGGCATTTACTATGTGGCATGTGCAATAACCATGTTAAATTGACATACAGTATTTCCACTAGCAAAACTTACTTTCTCTATTAATATTCAGTAACTTGAATTTTACTACTAATTATGAATGAAGTAAGAAATCAATGTACTGAGAGGGATTTAATAAAATAACCAGGAAACACATCCCCAAAAATAATGCAGTTCACAGATGTTGTAGATGTTGGAAAAAAAGAGAGAAAATACATTAGTCATTTAATGTCATGTATAAGAGTAATGAAATGGAGTTGTGGAAAAATAGATCTAAGATAGATCATTCAACTAGCCTGCTTAAAAAAAATCACAATAGCCAATATAAGAGTTGTCCCAACTTGCTTTGTTTTTAATTAGTAAGTCCTTCCAAGTAAAAGGCACCAAACAGGTAATATAATTTCACATATATTTCCTCTGAGAACAGTTTCAAAGATCTGTTTATCGTTAAAGAATAATTTGGTGCCAAAAGATCAAAATATATAAGAAAATTATGAATACAAGCTTTTTCCCATTGTGATTAGGTAAAATACAAACTACACACTATCTCAAAGTATCCCCCCCAAAAAACAAAAGGCCCCAAAACAGCAACCCCCACAAAAACTAACCCAGACCTACAGTATTTTTTGTGTTCATTTATATACCTGACTGCATCTGCTGTCACATTTCTGCTACACTCTCCCGCCCCCCATAAAGAAACATCTGCTCCCTGATGCCTGGAATTATAATCTACAAGTACAGGTACTCACCGTGTCAAGGGATGTAATGTCAAAAAGCTATAAGTATTAAGTGATATTTTTTTGTGTCCTGCTGTCAAAACTAAAAGCTCATCAGCAAAGATATAATTTGGATTTTATCAATCCAGTCCTGGTAGATCTTTGTCTGCATATAAGAAATTATTGGCCAAATGCTTCTCCTACAGAATTCATTAAGGACTTTGAGGTTGATTGCAGTGGAAACAAAAGGCCATAGTCTATCTACTCCAGGTTTAGCAACAGTCTTTGCATACACGCAGCGAGCAAGATTTAGCCTACATTCAAAATTGCCACATTCCCCAGTGTTCACTGAAGTAGATTCAAATCTTTAAATTTTTCAGGCAAATGAAAAGAATATTCTGCATTTTACAAACTTTTTTGATCGATGCTCAGAAATAAGAAGTGTAATTCCTTATGGGAACAAGGTTACTTTTGTACCATAATTTTAAGAGCTACCTGGCCCTGCTGTTAGCTAAATCAAGATGCACCCTCATCTGTGTGCCCATAGTGGTGTTCTGGCACTTCCTGCAGTAGAAAAGTAAACCCAAGAACAATACACAACTGCAGCACTGCATTATTCCTTACCCCTGTAATTAAGCCTCATCCTTCCCCTTAATAGATAATGAACTTCAGAAAATATTAATATGAAATTAAAAGTAAAATGAACACAATCTTAAGGGACATTTCTTCATATACTTTTAAGCTTACTGCAAGACCAAACACAGACAGCACTAGGAGGACAATCCCAGTTTATTTGACTAACAAATTATCCTTTTAACAGGAACGCATATTTGCTTCCAACTGAGTCACGTATAAGGATGTCCCAATGTGACGTAGTTCTGTGCCCTCAGGTGCAATTTCCTAACCTTTCTGAAGTGCAAAAATTGAATCTAAGATAGTTATTCTGCAATTAAAATAATTCTAAAATAGCTATCATAACATATGTGCACAAGGAAGCAACTGAAGGTCACAAGGGCAACCTAAGTTTTTTCTACTTTTTAGCATTTGAGACCTAACTTTGATAAAGCCCATACGGATGCAAAGCAGTTTTTTGACCTTGATACTATGAAGATAAAAGATTTTTCCTAATATGTATTTAGAGTTTGCAAAACACCTATATTTAACCTATCTTCTACAACACCAATGAGAGGCAAGACTCTACATTATATGAATGCTACAGTATTCTACAGATAAATACTGGAAAAAGAGAACAGACCACATAGCTCTAAGTATCAGATTCATTTTGAAATGAGTGCTCTGGAGCAAAATGCCCAAAAGAAGCTGGAACATATCGTGTTGACAAGTGACAGACATTGATCCAGTACACCAGCACAGAGACTGGCAATTAAAAGGGCAGACCGCCCATCTATCTGCCACCATTCAGGAGACAGCAGCCTAATTTCCCGTTTGGTTTCCACAACTTCTGCTTCTTAGAGGCATTCAAAACCCTCTTCGATGACTGAAAAGGAGATGCTTTGAGCTTGGCAAGAGAAAACAATAATAAGGACAAACTGTGATTCCTGTTCTGCAAGCTCGTGTGGGGACATACGGTTACACGGGGAGCTGCTTTACTCCGCTAAATTCCCTTTCACAGATGACAGTTTGGGGAACGGCAAGGGAGCTGCTACTCGCGCTCTTGCACAGATGGATGGAAAAGGACACAGCCGACACCCCATACAGCAAGCTGAATTAGGAGTTAAACAGAGCCAAGAGGAGTGTTTATGGTGTTTACTTCCTCCCAGTAAGGGAAAATAGCTGAATTCTAATTCTCAGGCTGAAAATAGCTAAGTGTAATTGAACATTCAATAGCAGTGCTACCAGATAGCTGCCAGGCCTCAATCCCTTCTCAGCCACACACTCCTGTTTCCCTCACTGTGCTGGGGCTGTGCTGGCGTAAAGAGCACAGCCACGCAGAGATCCAGGTTAGGGAGATGATTCGGCAGAAAAACAACTCATCAGCAAAACATTATCACTTAGTCACCTCCCCGATCTGGCTTAACGTACAACAGTACTAATTCCATTATCAACAGGAGCGGAAGGAAGTGACAGCATGAGAAAGCAGAAGGGAGAACAGGGGCACGGCTGCTGAAGCCAGAACTTCCATCAGAAGTTATTTGTCCCACTAGGCTTTAAGCTGTATCCCTGCTTAGCCCTGCTTGTTTCTGAGCCAGGGGAACTTAATGTGTCTTAACTGGTCACACTGCAAGGCATCACCCCTACCTATCATACATCAAGCAAAGCACACTCAGACGCGACAGAGTATATCCCTTTGGGAGAGGATAGAAGGCTTGCTGGCAGGATGCTGCAGTAACCTCCACCATTCAGATGAAAAGGACAGGGGACCACTCCTCTTGCAGGGTTCCTTTAATGAACAGGGCAAGATTCTGTTTTACAAAGGACAAAAATAAAATAGGAAGACATAACTGCAACCTTGAGATTAAAAGACATGCAAGCTGATGAATGCCCAAAAAAAGTGTAGCTGTGCTCTAATTGTTTCCTACATCACAAGCTCATAAAGATCTGGTAATCCTGTGTGGAATAACTATATCGCAATAATATTTCTTGAAGCATGAAACTTCGATGGATGTTTGTCATGATGATCCAGGTCCAAATTCCTGGATGAAAGTTTGCTTTCACCTGTGCTTTTAGATTTCACACTGTGATATTCAAAACTAAACATCCCACAACAGTCAGAAACAAAACACACCACCTTGAACACGAGCTAAGTTTAGGTGATCTTTCCCCTCTCTATCTATTTCACATCAAGAATTATTTTTTTTAATGCTTTGAGCTGCCATATGTATATCAGCTATATCAATCATCCAGTAGTCTTAAAGTTTTAAAAACTGTAATCTGAGCTTCCTACAGCTGTGAAAGTTAAAGCAATTTCTTAATTCACCTCTCTGACATAATTTATGTAATTTTTGAAAGTACCTTCTGTTTTGGTGGTTCTGTTCTTGATTTGGTTGTCTGCTGGCAGACCTTGTGCAGATTAGTCTAGTATTACAATACTGGTATTTACACTTGCAAACAAATAGTAAAATAGGACCAAGCAGCTGCTTTCTCTTTAGTTCTTATGCAAATGAAAGATAAGAGCTTAGCCATATTAGGCTACTTGTTCAATCACACGACCCAGAGCCAGTCTTTTTAAGGTAAAACTGCCTTCAGCTGGCACAAATCCCAGTGTCTTATTCTGGCTTTATGGGGCTTTTCACTGCTACAGCTGTCAAATTAGTGACACTTCAGTATGGCTTGTTGATGTGCACTCTTGAAAAAGTACGAACAAGGCTGAGACCATCTGATCTCATTTTTACTTCTTATACTGTTCTGAACTGTTGTACTGGATGTGTGTGTTTCTAACACTTCAGGGTACTGAGAACTCCACAGTGGGTCAGAGAAGTTCAAGACAAGTTCATTAAGCCAATTTGTTAATCATCTCCATGAATTGTGCTCCCATTTCTTATGAGGCTGTGTGTAATAGATTTTATGAAACCTTAATGAAAATCTAATTCAAGCCAACGGTCTCTGAAAGATTTCTTCTTTTTTTTTNNNCTTCCCCCCCCCTTTTAATTATGAATAATAGGAAGAGACAAAAAGGGACAGTAAGGGAAGTGTCAGTAACAAAGAACATTTCAGAATAAGCTACAAATTTTCAGCTTTTTTTCTTTCATATTCATGTGCATCCACAGCAGACAACGTGACAAAATTCTTGATATTTCTATGTACTGATAGTCCACCACAGGAACTGCTATAACGGGAGATACTCGGACAACAGTTACAGCACTAGACCTGCATAGGTCTTCTTCAACTAGGTCAGTCTTACACAGCTGTATGTCTTTAATCCCACAGGTCAATGTATCTTTCTTTGACCAATTATCTCAGTCTTTCTCAGATCTTCATAACTATATATACACACACACTTGGAGTTAAAGAAGGCAGTACCAGCTGAGCTAAACTACCTATAGCTTTTGAAAGAGTTTTTTACCACTTTGTTTTGGTTTTTCAAATTATTTTTGGTATCCTGAATACATATATATTCAATACTTCTTGTATTTAAATTACTTTAGAACACAGAAGAAAGCCAGTGAACACTCAATGGATAAATAAAAATGTTACTATTCAAAGATGTATTTCAAGGATGTCACTACATAGGTCTTGCTGTTACTGGCTCCAACAGCTGATAGGACAGCTGAAGATCAGTCCCATTTCAAAGTCGTCTTAGTCATTCACCCTTTCCTCCAGCCTCGCATTCTGTGCCTAGCTTTAGGGTGGATATCTAAGCATGCAAACACATACTGTGGCTCTCAAACTAACTGCTGTGGGATACACATTGCATAAGTAACTGGGTTGTTTTTAGGGAGGTAATAAACCACTTGTTAGGTAACTGTTCTATGAGTCCATACAGCCCAAAGGGAATATTTCAATATGGAAGGTAGAGTTACAAATTTCGTGTGTCATCCCTCCCCCACCCCCAGTTATTCCTCCCACAGCCTATTGGAACAGGTGATTAGCTATACTGGGAAGAGGAAGTTTTTTTACCTACAAATTCTCAAGAGATGCCTTTGCCCTGCCCCCCAACCCGCTGCCCAATTCATTAAGGGGGGGGGGGGGAATTGCACAGGAGTCAACTCAAATCAGACAATTAATTTTACTTCTTAAAAATACAGATTCAGTACCTTTAACATACTGATTTTGCAAGATATCAGTATTTTGTAATCTATTTAAATATCAGCAGCTCAAAACATGAGTCACCAATGCACATATCTATGTTATGAAATACGATTACTTCAAATATTTGTAGGTTTCATGTAAATATGGAGGGGAAAGGGGTTCTATATAACATAATTCTATATGCCATTGTACTCAAAAATAAAAGCAAAAAGGTATTATTTTTTCAACTCTTACCTCTTTCACTTACTACCTTTGTTTCTAAACATGTAAAGATAAAGAGTCTTTAAGAAAACAAATTGGCTGGGGATTTTTTTGGTTTTCTTTTGTAGGGGGTTTTTTGTTTGGGTGGTATTTTTCCTCCCTTCCCCCCAGAAATACATCTGTGTGATACAGGGATTTGTTTGTTTTCTTTGGAAGGGTTTTTTTTTCCACATCCCTGAAAAAGTTGTGTTTTTCAGCAAGTTTTATTGATGAAGAAACTAAGCTTGGCTACTAAGTAGACTCTTCAAAATATCCAAATTTGCATTTATAATACAGATACAGCAACCTTATTATTGCTTGTTATTAAGCATGAAGAAATAGAGGGAAAAGAACTGCAAGCCATTAAACCTCACCTAAACAGTATGCAAGATGTCAAAGACCTTGAGGGACTAAAATAATTAAATCAATTTGTACTATGATTCAGTAGTAACAAATCACAAATAGTTTCAGCTGAAAAGAACAAACAAGTGTACCAACAGGGAACAAAATCCTGAGGTCTTTGTTCAGTCTTAATCTGGCAACTCCCACTGAGATCAACTGACTTTGCTGGAAGATGCGACAAGTTGAAATTGAACAAGGCCATTAGGATTTTCCCTGTGAATAGACTCTATACAGGAGCATCACAGAGACAGAGCTGTATGTCATATTGCATAATACACTGAATACAAGTTAACAATAAAACATTGTCACATAAAAAGTGAATGCTATTTAGGTCACAGCACTAAGTATGTAAAATAAGCACTATTACCCAAGTCCCATTAGATCTCAGTCAGAGCACGTGTATTTTGGAGCAGATGCTTAGGAGATGGACAGATCAGAGGGATTTCAGAGAAAAGCATCTAAGATGATAAAAGGTTTGGAAAATAAAAACTGTACTGAGAAAACACCACATGCTAAGAAAACTTCAGAAAGACAGTAAATAGAAAAAGTAAGGAAGTCACTGCAACAAAGTTGTCAAGGTTCAACTAGATAATTCTATTTCCTAAACCATTTCTAGCATAAGAGACTCACTTGTGCCATGCAGCAAAATATAAAATGGTAATAACATTCATCTACTGCCCAAACTTTTGCAGTTCAGGGATAAACTTGTCAGTTAAGACTATTACTTCATGTTTATCTTCCCCATCCCATCCAAGCCACCAATAACACAAACTGTAATACATTTTTCTGGAAATAATCCTACAGAATACCAAGGGAAGTAGATTGGAGCCTACTAACTTCACTTCACTTTCTGCCATGCTACCCAAACTTTTAGGATTTATAAAACCTCAGACATTTAAAACCTTCTTTGAGCACATTTTTCAAATGAATGAATAGACCCATTATGGTAGAATATTATTTGAGTGCTGGAAAACAGAGCCTTACATTTACACTTAACAAGTTCAGTCCGTTTAACTCATCAAAAAGGAGTGACTCTGTGTGCTTCGGGGTTGTCACTGTGCAATACAGCACTGCGCCATTAACCCAGCCTAGTTCCAGCTCAAGTCTCTAAAGAAACTCCACAGGCATGCCAGCACAGTGCTGCATCTGAGCTAATTAAACACAGAAAAGGAGGAAGGGACAGAAGACAGACTAATTAGATCAGGAGAAGCATCCCACTGACATGTCAATACCGTTTCCTGGACTTTCACAAATCGCTCTACAGAGAGATGCGCTGCACAGTAAAAGAGCAGAGAGGCTCCTTTTCCGGGAATAAAGTGATGGGCAATAAGAAAGCATTCTAAAGAGGTAAGAAGTAGCAAACAGGATACTGAACCCAATCAAAAAATCAAACTGGATTAAGGTACGGATTTTAAGAGTAAGGGCAAGCAACCAGCAGAGCAAACTAGCATGAGAGATGATTAGAAAACTTCAAGACATGATTTCTTCTTCCCCCAGAAAGAGATGCAAACTCACATCCAAATATCCAGCTCAAAACAGTGATAACTTACAGACTAAATCACGTAAGAGGTCATAATATATTTTCTGCACCCTTCTGGTCTTAATAACCTAAATTTAAGAAGTATTTGATGCTACACTGCAGTTCTGGAAAATATACAATTTTTGTTACTTTGACTAGAATCATGGGTGAAGTGACGTACTGCTTTGTAAGTGCCCTTTCAACTGAATACAAGAATACAACCTCGTGTGGGAGGAAAACTGAGAACACTGCAATATGCACGATAGGAATAAACAGCAGCTGTCTACACATACACAAAAGCCCGTCGCCAAATTATAGCACAGGATACCAGGCTGCCCCCTTTCCTTGCTGTAATTTACTTTCTACGCACAGTAGCGTGAAATGAGGAGGTACTGGAGGACACAATGTTGGCAGTGCAGAAGCAAAACATTTATTTCCCTAGGTGTGGATGAAAAATTGTATTATTTATCCAGAAGTGATGACACAGAATGCATTGTCATAATAAGAGACTATTTTAGGATATGTGCAACCCAAACAAAACTGCACTATGGTCATACTTTTTTACTTTACTGGAACTTGAGTGGCTGCGGTTTGCTATACCTTTTCTCAGCATTTCAGAAAGTATTCCCTGTTTATTTTGTGTAGACTTATATTGGCACCCCCAGTGGGATTTTAATTTGCCGTGCTAAATTGGACTGCTTGTCAGGTAGCTTTTCAGTCACCAAGCCAAGCAAGCGAAAGGCAGAGGAAACTGAGCACCTAACTCCCTCAGGCACACTAAAAAATAAAATAAAAATCTGCTTTTCTTCTTAGGTTAAACCAGGGCTGCTGCAGGAAGGGCATTGGCCATAAATACAGAGTCCCAAAGCCTGTGCCCTCTCTTCATTACATAAGGTAGGCAAATGCAGTTCTTTCCAATTCTTGACTTGCTTCAAGCAGATGGTTGTACTATGAAAAGAGCAGAACAAACGGTTTTGTTTTCTTAGCAGCATTTTCTTTAACCCACATTCATAAGCGCAAAAGTCAGGACAGAACATTCAACACTCCCGAAAGCCAGATCACTTCTCACACATTAATCATTCATGTTATTCCTCATTTCTATTTCTAGGTTCAATATTCAGAAGTAATACACTCTTATTCTGAATTGTCTTCTGGAGTAGCTTTGGGAAAAGGTCCACAAAGGTACAGTTCAGAGTATCTTCATCTTTATTTGTACCTACTGCGTGATAGGCACAGAAAAACATGGCTTATGTACCCAAGTGACTGAGTGACAGAATAGGTCCAAGGTTTAAACTTGAAAACTACATTCATAAAGGGAAATCTGTGTTGAAAAATTTCCCATAATCCTGTTCATATAGTATTGAAGATGGGGATTAACTCAGTTCTAAAAGTAAACCTGACCTAGACCTTTTAGCTGTGATCAGTCCTATAGCACGTCTTATGAAACTACTGTCTCCATTTCAGTAACGGACTAAAGACCTTTTACCAAAAATCAGGTGTTCCGTATCTCCTGAGGATGCAAAGTAGCAGTTTTACAGTTCCTTTAACATTTCAAGTGCAAAACCAAAGGCTTCGATGCAAGGAAATACATATTTCATTATTTTCTTTTTACCACCAAAATAAAATATTCCAGATTATGATCCATAAACATCTTTCCTATAATAAACAGAAATATAACCAAATCAAGTCCTCTGACAAATCTTGCAAGACCAAAAAAAAAAAAAACAAACCTCATTTAAATTGTGTTAGACAAATGTACAGTATATACCAGATATGTTACATATAGATTAAACAAACACAATCAATTTAGCAGAATATGGAATCAGAAGTTTCAGTTTTCCCTAAACAAACAGCCTCATGGTAAGAAATATAAACTTTAGAATACTATTAACTATAACTGTCAAAATACAAAAACAGTAATTTCATTCTCTCAAGTAGGAACTATGTGATTTAGGAAAATAAACACAGAATTAAGTAAATGACTTAAAGTACAGACATATGATTTCTCCAGGATCTGTATGTTTAGCATGACCATCTCCAGCCCAGAAAATCTACAAGATTCCAATTGGCACACTGAGGCTAAACTGAGGGTTTAGGCCAAGAGGCACATTTAGGCTAACACAGAGGGCTCAGGGAACGGTCTACATGACATTTCATCAAGGCATTGGTCTTGAAAGCAGACACACAAACTTCTTACCTGCTACAGCTCATTTTCCACTGTACATCATGAATGTTGCCCAAGAAACCCCCTCTGCTTCTGACAATACTATTTCCATGTCATTTTTATCTACATACTGTTACTGTTATGCAGTTTCAAGAGGTAAACAAAACAAACAAAAAAAAAAAAACAAAAAAAACAANAAAAAACCAACAAAACCAACCAACCAAAAAAAAAAAAAAAAGCAGCCCAAACTCCTTCCCTTATAGCTAATCCTGTAGGGCAAGATCTGTAACAGCTGGTATTCCCAGGTTTGTTAAAGTCTATAAAGCAAAATAAAACAAAAATCAATTCTAAAATGCAGTTTTAAAAGGTAAGGGATGGGAATTTACCTTTGAATTTAAGATGATTTCTCTTTCTTGAGGAGGAAAAAAAAAGAAAAAGAAGAGGTGGCAAAATTTGGTTCCTTAGAGTTCTGATTTATGTCAAACACTGAGAGGAGACCCAGAATACATATCCAGGCTTTTCTAAGATTCCAAGATGCACTTAGGTTTGTACTCTTTTCTGCTAACAGCATATATTTTAATTTTAATAAATATCTTACCCATGTGCATTCACGTGCATGCATGTATCATGGATAGTTTCCCTATTTTGATTACATATTTTTCAGTCTTCTGCAAATTAGCAAAATTTACAAACACAGAGGACCTATATGTAACAGATCCAAACACAGATGAAATTGAGATATCAGTGAAAATGTGGGAAAAGTTTGACTTGCATTTTCTCCAGAAAAAAGTAATAATTCTCATTTTCATTCTTAGATATTAGGTGTACTTATGCAACAGTTTGACTATGATTTTAGTAATTTAGCACTAGAAAGCCAAAGGGGTAGGTAATCAACATTTCTGCTGCTTGCAACTACTCCCAGAAGTAACATCACACGATGTTATCAGTTACTACTTTATTAAGTTATATTAAAGAATACCTGCTTGTACAGTATCTGCCCATTATTCACAAGATATTTCAGTAACATATGATGAATATTTCACTAGCTTTTCTTTTGTATATCAGAAGTTTCCTGGAAATTTTCTTATACACTTTATAGCATACCTTAAAAAAAAGCTTAGACATAAACATGCTTTTCAAAAAAAAAAAAAAAAAAAAAAAAAANTGAAGGAGGTCAGTATCAAAAAATATTTAAAAAAAAAAAAAAAAAAAAAAAAAAAAAGCTGAATTAATCCCAAACAATTGTCTCAGAAACTCAGTGAAGTGCTTGCTGTACTTCAGGAGCCATAATCTCCATAGGTCAGAGGGAATGTTATAACAGTTTGAAATGAGCTTCTCGAACTTGACGCGTCATCAACCTGGAAAACTATTTGTTAAGGGGAAAACACAAAAATAAGCAATCCAGCAGAAAAAGGCATATCCCAGGCTAAATAAAACTGTAACACTGTTTGTACTGTTATCAATATTGTATAAAAGCAATGAAGATCTATTAAAACACTGCAAAGGGGGAACAGCAGAAAACTAGTTGGACCACAGTGGCAAGAGACAGCTACATTTAGACATATAGCTGGTGCCAATTTTTAAAGCCTAATTTTTAGGTTGCATTGAGCTACAGACTTACAGATACAGCTCTTGCATGTGACAGCTGCTCTCTGTAACCATTCAGAAGGTGAGTCACCCCTCACATGAAGAATCAATAAGATCCAGGAGTTCAAAGCATTATTACATTTTCAATTTCTGTCCAAGTAAAAGTATATGATCCCATACCCTCTAGATTTCAAAAAGCCATTACATTAAATCAAAACCCAAAGAAAGCAGATTAAATATAAATAACAAAGCATTTTAACAGAACTTTGAAGGAGGGCAAAAGAGTCTTGAAATTTGTTGTTTTCAATTGTTCAACCTGTCACTCAAAACTCGAAGGAGAAATGCAAAACTTACATGAGGATAGCACTGCAAGTATAGCAGCAACAACACAGCAACTGCTTAGGTCTACTGAACAAAACCTGGCAGGAATAATGAAAGAGCACCTTTTAACTGTAAAATGCTACAGAAAGGTATAAACTATTTCTACAAGTTAATGTCTCTGGTTAGCAACAGTATTGGTGACTCACACATCAGAATTCTTGGTGGTATTCACTGTGTTAGCTTGATGGATTTAATAAATTTTGCTGCAGTAAGATCCCTTTATCCCCATAACAAAATTAGGATCTCATTTTATCTAATTTATCATTTATTTCTTAATTTTCAGGCCAGTTGTTGTAGTTTCATAGCAGATAATTCATTGTTCTCTCTGCGTTGTCTAACAAATCAGCTTCGGACACTGTTCAACCATTGCAGCAAAGGCTGCTCATGCTTTACCAGTCAGGTCTGCTGCTCCGACAGAGAATAACCAGATAAAAGGGGAGAAACCTGCAAAATGTCTCTGTGCCACTTTGATCCAGCTAGACGATGGCCGACATGCATCTCTGCAGGCTCCTCTGTGGGATGCTTTGAAGCCCATTTACTCTTTTAAACATATTCTCTTAATTAGGTGAAACACTACTCCCTATAAGAAAACTCTTTTGAAACCAGGAAGAGCCTCTCTCCTCATACTCTCACTACAGTGACTGTATCAGGCTAGTGATCTCCCGTAAGCTCTGCAACACTGGTTTCATTATTTTGTCACTAACACACTGATTAGATCTGCATCTGAAGTTGTAATCCATGGGGATCTAGGAAAGGTAAAAAAAAAAATGGCAAAAATAAAGAAAGAGAAAAGTTGACAGAACAAAGACTACAGAAAACAGGAGGTGCTCTGCACCCTACGTACAATCTAAAAGCTATATGGAGCTCCAAACTATTTTCACTAGACATGATTCCTAAACAATCTTGCGACTGAGCGCACATCAAACACAAAGCCACATAAGCATAAAAATACATATTGAGAGAATTTTTCTGAGAGAGGTATTTCAGGAGGTTGTGATTTTGGGGAGGTTATGTTTGGAGGGGCAGGGTGTCAGCAATTCCATTATCAGGAAGTCTTACACAAGATACTGGGCACCATGCATTATATTCTATAATAAAAACTGCTAAAGGTTTTTATTTTTAGAGAACGCACCACCTGTTTTGACAAAAAAACCTGAAGGAATGAGAGATTCTGGAATGCTGTATCTATCCAGTCAGAAGTTCTTTTGGGACTACATTTGAAAGGAGCTTCAGAGAATTAATCTGTAGTATCACCAGATGCTTAGGCAGAAGCACTCTGTATGGATAGGAGAATGCACAGGAACATGAATCCAATACACATAAATGCTAACATCTCTTTCCTGGGAGCTTTGGACCAGTGAGCCCACAGCAATGCAGCAGACAAAAAGACTAGCTTAAAATTGCATGAAGAAATTCTGGTAGCGAGGAAGAGCCTACACATCTGACATCCTAATCAACCTGCTCAAGATGTTTTCTGTAGTGACTGTTGCAAATAGTAATGAAACAATATACAAAACAAGGCAACTGCTGAGCTAATTTCTCCTTTTGCCATGCATCTCGCAGCTGGGTAGATAGCCACACACGAAAAAAAGTTACAGCCCTAACACTCTGCACTACCTCCTCCCTCTCCGCTGGTCCCCAGCAGATTTCCTTGGGCCTCAATTCATTTGCTGCCCTTTCACTTTTCCAGCTGCCAGCACCAGCTCAGCCCCTACGGTTTTCTCTCTTTTGCTTCCCAAGGGCCCCTTGACCTCCCAGGTCAGTCCTGCACTCAACCCCTGCCTCTTCTGCAGTTTCTTGCTTGTGTTGTGATTTCCCCAGGGACAACTGACCCACTTATAAACTAAGCTCTCAAAAGGCAAAAGGAAAACTAAACCCACTTAATTTATAGACAAGCTTCTAAAGAGTTTGACAGGAGAGCTGATGAGTGTACGGCACATATTTCTGAACAAATACAACATTAAACAAGTGATCACTTCCCATTTCCAGGACAGTTTCCCTGGTAGGCAAGTAATGTGCAGCTATAGCAGTGGTATCTCACGCTGCTGGCACTGCAGCAGTGCTAACAGGATGCATGATATTGAGCATGGATGGCCGAGAATTTTATGATGTTTAAACCTGGGAAATATTGAAATGCTACTGATTGGTTCTGGGTGCTTGGTAGGCATGACAACTTCTTTTGTGATTAATTCTAACAATAACTTAGTTTTAGGATCCTCTGACATAAAAGTCTCAGCTGCTACAATATTAAATAAGAGATAAATCCAATGAATTGTATCTGTTACTAAATATTTTCTTAAGATCATCTTCATAATATTGCTAGATTAAAATCTCAATTTAGAAAGCACTGACACATCGGGAAATGTTATCATTTTTGGCAGGACATAGCAAAAGAATTTTAAGATTCCTAGAACCAGTTCTGGATAACCATGTACTATATTTTCAGACTGAAATTCTGCAGGTAGCACACATTAAGGCCAACATTTTACAGCTGCTTCACAATTTGAGCAAAATTCCAAAAGGGAATTAGCTGTAGCCATCACAAGTCAAGACCCTCTTCATCAAGCACAGCCCTTGTGTGCTTGTGCCCATCCTCTCTGCTATTGTAATCTGAAAATTCAAAGCTGACCATACAGGTTTGTAACTTCCTTAGAGACTTACTGCCCAAACCATAGCAAAATTATAGCTACAATGAACTCAATGCAAATCAAATTATAGGCACCAGGGAGAACAGAACTTCACTCCTGAAACAGACAGAGATTCCTTTAGATACTGGCTTATTGTTTTCACCATTCTGCTAGAATTTCTCCTTAAATACATTATTCTCATAAACACTGAGTATAACAATGCCTTTCCTCCCTCTGCATGCTGACATCTAGAATACAACTTTCAAATTAAAAAAAAGAAATTGATCAGTGGTTGAGAAAAAAAACCCTGTATTGAATACCAGAACAGAAGCAAAAGATTACTCTTCATTTATAGTGCTTCCGGTCAGTAAACAAACAGAAGTCTGCATCACTGGAGGCAAAATTAAAACATAGTTGTTTAAGACTGATTCTGGGTGGCACAAACATACTGGCAAAATTCAGCTAGGAGCAAAATATCCAACAGCTTTGACAGGCATTCTCAAGCTAAAGAGGCTGAAGACATTAGTAATTGTAGGTGCCCCTGTATCTCTATTGTCATCTAGAGTCCAGCTTAATAAAAGAAAACCACAAAAACTGGGGAAGCTGAGGCACAAGGGAAGGTCCCCAACTACCACCCTGCAAAGGTGCATTAACCTGTAGTGAATGGCAGATCTGAAAATTTGCTTTAGATATTTTAAACTACGTCAATGAGACTTCGCAGAGGATATCTATTACACACCAAGGTAACAGGACCCATGTAGTGCAAAGTTAACAGGGGACAGCACTTTTACAGTTAAGTTTCTTAAGAACTTATCCTATCACACCACCTGCACTCCCTTCCCAGTACCTTCCAACTCTGCTGGAAGACTGTTAAATAATCTAACATTACATACCTTAACGAAAGAGATGGTTATGATAAACACTGAATTTTGTAACGTTTTAAATGATAAAGATACTCATCTATCTGAAATACTATTTGCTGCCCTACAGAGATAATAGAACAAGGAGAGAGAACTGGAGAAAAAAGAAAAAAATGTATAATTAATAGCTGAAAGCAGTTTCTTTTTCAGAAATTGTAAGTGCAGAGGAAGGTTTATTAGGTGAAATTACTGAGGCAGAAAAACCATGATGATTGAAGAAATTTTTGGTTTATATCCCATAGTTTAGAGATAACAAGAAATGAAATAGGTAAGTAATGGTTTCTTACATACATTTTCTTACTTACATTCTTATCTATATTTCTTATGTAAAAATAAACAATGTTATTCAAACTTAACATTTGTATTTCTTAACACATACAAGAGATGAGTTGATTTATTCTGACAAAGTAGTTAACCATATTTCGAGGAAAATTAAGTTTCTTCCTTTAGACTCTAATAAGAGGTAACTGAAGTATGAACTGTTTTCAGAACATGCTGACGACCAAGACATCCTGTCTTTAAACCATTTTTGCTGCTAAATGCAGGCTTCAAAAGAAGTGGACATTCAAAAGTACAGATTAGTCTCATTTGTGGAAAGGATAGAGTGCGATTGAGCTGTTGTTACCCTAAGTTCTGAATAGTCTTCCTCTTCTTCCCAATATAAATTGGAAGTGCAATAGGGATTAAAACAAACAAGCATATTAATTTGACTTCAGTGTAACTACTGAACTAGGATACTCCTTGTGACATATTCTGGGAAGGGAATAATAAAAGGCTTTATTTGAAAACAGCAACAAACAGAAACAGTAATTGTCAACTAACTGCTTCCTCCTTTGCATTCCCGTAAGGTTTAAGTTTCCTGCATTGCATGTTTGTACTTGTCCATGCTCTGACTCCTGCTGAGCCACCAGCTTTCAGGGCACAGCAAGAAACATTAATGTCACCTGTAGAAAGGCTGTGTGCTGCCAACATTCAGAGAAGCAATGAAGCCCATGAACAAAACAAATGAGGGGCAGGGGTGTGGGGGAAAAACACTTAAAGAAATTGTGAACACTCCCTTGGAAAGACAGAACAACAATAATTATATGCTATAACCTGTATGAAAAAACAGGATCAGTACAGCAAGCCATTACCTGGGCATTTAAACCTTCTACTGCCTGAAGCAAGCATGAATGGAACAGGTCATGCCATCGTTTTCACCAAAATGAGACATTTAAAATTAAATAAAATTCAGCTTTTTTGTCATAACCAAATCCCTTCACATCCAGAACAAAGAAAAACTATTTAGAGAAATGAGTAAAGCTTATATGATAATGGAGGATCACCTCTGATCAGAGCCAGCAAAAGGAGGAGGGAAGCGTGACAGGGCAGGAGGAAGACTCTAGGAAACCATGTGTGGGGTTGTTGCTCACTCTGCCCATGGAGGTTTGTCTTGCTTGCAGAGGTACACTATGAGGTCACCTACTAAAAGTCTTCAGTTTTGAAATTGTCTTCAGTCAGTGTTTGTTCACTACATTCAGGTGAGTGAACAGCAAAACTTAAGAGCCAATGTTATACTGCTCAGAGGTTTTCTAAGGAATGTGTGTGGGAGCAGCCAGTACAAGAACATACAAGAATAGATAGCTTTTTTTTTTTCCTCTGGCAGATTAAATCCTTTTTTGAATGTCATGGTTTTAGCTGGGATAGTTAATTTTATTCACTGTAGCTGGTATAGTGCTGCGTTTTAGACTTAATATGAAAATAATGTGATAACACACTGATGTTTTAGTTGTTGCTGTGTAGTGCTTACACTAGTCAAGGACTTTTCCAGCTTCACATGCTCTGCGAGGTGCACAAGAAGCCGGGAGGGGAGGGGATACAACCAAGAGAGCTGATCTGAATTGGCCAAAGGGTATTCCATATCATGTGACATCATTCTCTTCCCCATCCCACAGGGGTGGGGGGAGTGAGCAAGCGGCTGGGTGGTACTTAGTTGCTGACCGGGGCTAAACCACAACACTGAAATAGTAAGCATTAAGATAAACTGTTCAGTTGACCAGCTGCACTTTCTAGTGTCCATAATTGTTTAATTTAAAAGATAGTCACTTTATGCCTTTCCTCAAAAAAAAAAAAAGGCAAAAAAAACAAAACCAAAAAAAAGAACCAAAACCCCCAACCCTAAAACCAACCAACCAAAAAAAAATAAACCAAAAAAACCCAAAGAAAAAAACCCCAAACAAACAAAAAACAAAAAAAACCCCCACACACACCAAACCCAGAACACCAACAACCCTTAAGCCAGGGTTTTGTGTTAACTGTCCTATGGTAAAAGCAAAGCACTGCAAGCTGGCCTGAAATCTGCAGAGGTAAGGCACTCTACCTTGTTTTAAATAGTTTTACAGGCTTTCAGACCTAAAGAAACTATTTCATTTCATATTATTAGTACAATACAGTTCTTGACATGTCTTTAAGATGAGAATTGACCAAACCACCATAATTTCGTCACATATGAATTTTAATTTCTCCCAAACTCCATGAACAAACTTATAATCATCACTTATCACTGTATAATTCATCATTTTTGTTACTAATATGCAGCCAATAACATTAAGTTAGTAGAACATTTTCAAAAGCAGAGCTGAAAACTTATTGCAAGGAAAGCCAGTGTCAATATCCTCTTCCTGTAAAAAGAGAAGTGACAAAAGTGGCTTACCAATAAATAAACTAATAATGACCTCACCCACATTCTGGCGGACAACAGTACTGCTAGAGCATTTTGTTCTATTACAACTATATTTTGTGGTTTATTCACTATGATAAACTGCATTGCAGCTGTGTGTTGCTTTCCAGCTGAGCACAGGCTTCAGTATTAGAACAATTTGAGAGATGTAGAAAAAAAGCTGTTCCAAGGGGATTCCTGTGATGATTGACACTGCAAGCCAAGAGCATCCCTCAGAGACAGAAGGCAGATGGTTCAGAACCCTCGAGCTCTGACACACTTGTTGATAGTGGAATGGTTTTGACCTTTGAACTCAAAATTTAGGTAATCCCTCTACTGATAATCACAGCAGGGCTTTCTCAGGCATGGACTCATCTCCATCCCTGAAAGCCTACAGAGTTGAGACATTTGGCCACGCAGATATCTAGAACCGTGCTCTCTCCTTCTGATTAAGAAACTTGAATATCCATGGTTTTGCTATTTTCTGGCAAGTCTCTACATTACATCTGGCCAACAACAATGATCTTAAATGAACTTAAATGAACTTAAGTTCTACAGCAGGAAGACACTCCTTTCGCGATGAAGCAAATTGGTAACAGCCTGCTACATCAGTGCTGTACTAGTTAATGCTGCTTACCTGCCAAGTACAAAATCCAATATTGAAGTTCAAAACTGCTAATTTCCCATTGCTTGAGGCACAAAGACATTTCAGTGAGTAGAAGCAAGATGACAGACATAAGCACATTCTTCTATGGCCTTGAATATTAATTTACTGGCTTCTTGTGGTTTTTTGCTGCGTATTTGGGCGGTTTGGGGTGGTTTGGGTTTGGGTTTTTTTTGGTTTGGGTTTTTTTTGAAAGAACAACTTTGTTAAAAGAACCTCTTTCACAACAGGTTAGATTCACTGACATCCTACAATGCTTGGAGCAGAGCTGGACTATGTTTTGTAGTCAGCTAACACAGTAATGTCAAATGGTCACAGAACCTGACATCAAGCTATGGTCCAACAACGAGAACAGGATTAGCGCATGCAATCTGTGGACTCAGTAACAACTCAATTACACAGTTGAAAACACGATGATGGATTCTTTAAGGATATATACATTTGTATCAATAAATGCAAAACAGAAATCTAATTCTATGCATTAAGTCTGTAAAATCCCAGTAATTCATTGAACAGTAGATTATGACCTTATAGGCAAAATAAGTTGTGTTCATCCATTTTTAATGAAGCACAGTAGTCTTTGCACTCCTTCTATGTCCCAGAGGATGCTGTGGGGCACTTTGTCAAGTCCTGATAAAGGTCAGTTACTTAAAATCAGACTTTTTCTGGTTTTTCTTTCATGTCTGGCTCATGGTTGGTTTTTTTTGTTTTGTTTTGTTTGTTTGTTTGTTTTTGTTTTTGTTTTTGTTTTTTTAAGGAACGGGTGAAATTTATGCTTGCTATGACTTCTCAGGGAAAGAGATAGTGAACCTTTTCATGCAAGATGAGGACAGATGAATTGCATGGCTTCATGCTCACATATTATACAGGGGGGAGTTAATCAGCAGGGATCCTTTACTGCAAAGCAGAGATTTCAAAGACTTAACAAAAACTTCTGTTGCCTTAATCATTGACTTCTGGCAGTTGCTTTTTCTCAGATATCAGATAACTGGAAACACAGCACATAAATGAAGCAGAAGAAAACCTCAAAGATCAAGAACATGTCTAAAGATTAGTTGAGAGCCACCAATATTTTGCACTTTATACTTCTTATATTCCTGGCAGGATCCTTTTCTCAGAGTGCAAACCCTTCCACTTTCTCTTCCCAGTGTCGCCAGATGTCATCTTCCCCTGGTTCTCAACTGCTCCATCTTCCTCACAACTGCAGCTTAACTACACCAGCAAATTAATGAATCAACTGTGTTTCCACCTACTGCTCAAACCACAATGTCAGACATAAGGGACTTTGAGTGCTATACAAAGATTCCCCTTACAAAACACTGTAAAACGCACAACTGTTACTCTAAAGACACTTAAGGTTTCTAAACAACATAGTTATCTACATCATTAACTGAGCATTTAACTAATAATAATAATAGCACCTAAGAATAAATTCACTGTTCACATAATGTCTTTCCATTTTTAAGGACAAAACAGTGCATATGTTACTGAGTCTTAACTTTAGCCTAATGAATTATTATGTGTATATGTGCACCTACAGGTTTCCCTTGAAGCTACTTTAAATTATGATTTGATACCAGATCTGCACATATCGGATGTGGGGTCAGAAGATAACAAAAAAATGCTACTTCCTTCTATACTGTCCCATTCCTCTTTCAGTGTGGCATGCTCTATATTCTCTTTATTTCACCTGCAGTACTTTCCCTTCACCATACCAGACAGGGCTTTATAAACCTAGCATAGTGCTTTTAATGAGTCCTACATGTGATTACAACATGGTCTGCTTATAAAGGCATTAGCCAAAATTCTGCCTATTTTCATAAAGATCCAGTCTTTTGTTACACCTTGCATTTCTAAACATTTTCTAAACGCTGAATGTATACAAGTGTGTCTGAAAGTCCCTAGAGAAAAAGAAAGCCAACCATTTAAACACTTGAAAGCATTCATCAGTTTGGAAACTGAATCCTCCTAAAAAGAAATCAATAGATATAGAAATATCTATTTCCTATCACTGTTATTTCTAGCTGAAAGTCGCTTCTGACACCATCTCACCCATCCCTAAATCTCACAAAATTCTGATATTAATAGCACAGTGCTTTAATATATTAATCATGTATATACATATGTATGCTTGCCTTAGTTCTTTTACATTAGACAGGCAGCCCACCCTTAGTTGCTGAAGCTATGGAGTGTATTAGCAGGGCAAGAAAATGCATCTAGACTATCTGATCACAGCCTGGATGTGTTGGCATGTGTTTCCAAGCACAAGGTAGTTCTAAAGCAGTCAAATCTGGATTCCTTAAACAGAAGCCAACACCATGCTTTTGAACTGTCACCCTATTAAAATGCAGCTGCTGAAAATTTAATATTGTAGGCAAGCTGTATCACAAAGTGGCTTAACATCGCTGATCCTGAATTATTTGAAGCAAACAGAGTTAATAATAGAAAAGGTTTCATATGGTTACACCAGTTCAGCAGAGATCAAATGCCTGTAAATGTATCCCAATTTGCTCAAAGGGCGAGCATTTCCTATCCGCCCGCTGGCTGAGACTGACCAAAAGAGAGAAACTCCTCACTTCAGAAGTCACTCCTGCAGTTACTCATTTTTATCTTTGCCATATTAAAAACACTTCAGTTCTTTTGACTGAAAAAAGAAACCAGCATTAGCACTACCTAGTACTTTAGATAGAACAATAGTTTAAAGAAAAAAAAACACTGAAAACCCTCAAACCTCAAATATCCCATTACTACACGGGGGCCTGAACTTACAACTAACAGCCAGTTTCTGTGCCTCTCTGTACCCCAGGAGCAGCTTGAAGTACTAAAGCAGCATCTCCTTCAGCACTCTGCACCAAAGAACAACAGTCTGCTGACATCTCGCAGAGCAATGCCAGCATGCAGAGTGAAAGCCAAACCTGCTTTTTCTGTGGTCAAGTCTTAAGCTTTAACAGACTTAAGAGCTAAGGTATAGAGATCTTCAGAGGCTTGACAAATGTTTGTAGGAATTATAGCACTAACTCTTCCCATCCATTTACATCACAGACATCTGTTCAGTTGGAGACTTGTGGCTTGATGAATTAATTTATTATTTCAAATGCCTTCCAAAACAGGATAATTGACATTTTACATTGTAACTATTCACCAGTTTGTCATTACTATGCATTTTAATTAACATGAATACCTAAAGCTTGGGATTGAAAAGAGAGCTAAGTCATATTAAAGTCAATAACTGTCATGTTTGAGTTCAAATTCAGACATAGAACAAAACTAGACATGTCTATCAAAGCTGACATTTCAACAATACTTGTTAAAGAGGATAGTACCAATTCAATATTTTTGAAGATGCTTCCACCAAATTAAAGAGCAGTGTTCAACGCTCTTTAAAAAAATAAAGTCTGAGGTCAAGTGCAGTACTGGTACACATTAACTAAGTACCGTTAAACTTCACTTAAACAATGTAGTCAAGAAGTAAGCACAACTCCATCCAATTTCCCATTAACCAATGCTGAAGACCTTGTAGCTTGGCCATATCTAGCCCTTCCCACACAAGGTCTTCTCTTCTTCCATGGCCATGGGGTTAGCTCTGAGCTGCCAGATTTAGATTAAAAATAAAACAAAACAAAAACCCACCACACACACACCAACACACCATCCTACACCTCCTGAAGTGATGCAGGAAGCAATATTGATTATAAGCTCTAGGCACAGTACGTTTACATCTCTCCTTTAAGTTGCCCTGAGTCAGTCTTCCTTTGGTGAAATCCAGGTATATCCTTCAGGAAACCCTTTAGCTTTCACTCATGGATAGTGCAATTCCACTCCAGTTAGTTTTTCTCCCTCAATAACAGTTTACGAGCACAAATCCACCTCCTATTTACTAAGTTTGAATTAGTTTGAATAAGTTTGAATTAGAATTCATGTTCTGTCACAAACAATCTTTAATGATAACTTGATAACCACACCAATTAAATATGTCTTGCAGGAGAAAGACATATATGTCTTCAACTACTGTTCATTATTTAAAGTGGGAAAATAGAACTCTTAAAATATAAGTTTTAAACAGCAAAATCAAGGAATTTTTTGTTAAGAGTGTGTTGTGCTATCGTTAGGTTTCTCATGAAAATGTAACAATATACTGGAGTGAAATTATAAAGCTAAGGAAAGAGAAACATCCAGTGGTGCCTGCACAAAATTTTCTGTGTAACCCCTATTACATCTAATAAATTCAGATATACATTAGATAGCTAGCACGTTTTTAAAACATGTAAATGAGTAAAAACAAATAAACACACACCAACTGTGCACTGAACACAACAGGGGAGAAAGGGAGATCAGGGTGGTTCCTTTTAGATTGGGTCTGCAACTTTGTAATGAAACTGAAGAACAATTCTGCCTGACATACACTGTCTTGAAAATATAACAAGTGGTCATCCAGCGTGCATAAAGCACCAGCTCCTCTTTTGCCTAGCAAACTGTAAAGGTATAGCCCCGGTACCCACCCCACTAGCTGCATATCTACACAAGATTCGCTTGTATCAGTGCACTCTTATAGCACACAATTTCGAACTCACCACTTTAATGAGCCATTTTGAAGCTGGACCAGTAAAAGATAATTATAAAAAGAAATAATCCTTAAACACACCAAAATTTAATTCTCTTGCAAGAAGCACAACAGTGCAGGAGTGCAAGCCAAGAGGGGGTTTATAAAGTAGAAGCAGTCTCACAATCCGTATACAGCCACTAACCATATGCCTATTTCACAAGGTCAGTAACTGCTCACACTATCGGTCTACACTTATTCCTGTATCTTCTTTCTGCAAATATCTTACAACTTTATCAAAACCAAAAGTATTACAGCCAAGTAGTAGCGATGCAGTGATTATGACAGCAGCAGACATTCACACTGTGTATTGTATTTTCCTCTAATCACTGTTTCCCCACGGTAATAATTGAGGTGGGTTATCTTTTACCATTAAGAAATGGCAAGCAGGGTAACCGGATTTCTCCATTAGAGAAAGCAAATGGAAGGGCTCCAAGTATATTTTCCTACCTTTTCTCTTAAAGTAAAGATTTATTATCCAATGACATAATCTTAATGCCGTAACTTTCAGTAGCCCTGACCTTTTAATATTCTTTACTTTTTGCTCTAAACTCCAGGTTTGCTGTCCCTGAGCCCAGGTTTGGGTTTTCTTTTTTTGTTTCTTTTTTTTTTTTCCTTTCAAGACCACAGAGCATTTTCAGACTTGTTATTATCCATTCTGCTGCTAACTTTGTTCAATAAGAGTGCAAATCACTTGCGGGCAGAAAGGTTGGCTGAGAGCAAGATAAAACATGTTCTCCAAGGCTAACTGATTATGGTTTGAAGATATTGTTAATGAGTATCTGACTCTCTGTCCATTGGGTATACTTTAAACATGTTTGCTTTTACTTCTTCCATAAAATGACTAAATCATCACAGTGCCATTTAAACACTCGTATATTGCAGTGATGGGTGCTGCAGAAAACCCTTATAAAGTAGATTTGGGAGCTAAGACATGGATTTTTGTATGGCAGCTATAAAATTCCATGGTTTTGTATTTCCCAACTGAAGGGAAGTTTGATAACAGCAACAACACATCCTAACAGAAAAATCATGCAACCTTAGCATGGAAATAATTTGAAA
>WEKW01032541.1:10227-78335 GCA_013389905.1 Sula dactylatra
CCATAGCTTTCTAGATGCAGCTATATAGGAAACAAAGGAATGTACAACTCTGCTCCCTCACTTTCTTGAGTGGTATGGAAATAAGGACCTCGCCTTATAACTCCTTGTCATTGTTGCTTGTGCTGGGATACTGATACGTTACATGCAACCTAGTCAGTTGCATTTGATTTGGATTATGTTTTGGTTATGCTTCTAGGGAGACTCGTCGAATGTTGGAAAGAGCGGTTTATCATCCGGGTAATCCAGAAACCATAGTGCAAGTGGCACGCTGGTACCTCCTGCAACATCTGTATGCCAAAGATGATTATGAATTAATAGAGGTAAGACAGTCCATTTTATATAGAAATTCAATTTATTTATGTCTAATATTGTGTTTGCAACTTGGAAGTGGGGTAGAGGGAGACTAGGGGCCTGCTGGCTCACCTGCTCTAGAGGTTAGAATGTTTAAGGATTCTATACTGACAAAAAGTACCTCGATTTTCAAAATTGCATCCAGTTTGTTTGAAAATCTTCCATTCCTCCATGCAATACTAATGAAAAACAAACAGTAAAATCTCTCTCTAATCCAAACTGGCATGAATTCTGCTAGTGACTCTTCAGTAGACATGAGGACCATTTTATGAGAATTTTACCAGAGCATATTAATGCACTAAAAATGTTAATTCCCTCTACTCCGGCTGGAACAGTGTGGTATCCTTGACCCAAAAGATCTGAACAGTAGAGTGCTGTAGTTCTTGTACTGAAGATTTTTATTATATCTGTAATGGTACATTATTTTCAGTACATAGTAAATGGTGCATTAGTTTCTGTTGATAGTACTTCACAAATGGATTTGGTTGAACTCACAAATCCACACAGCTCTTTCATGTGATGCAAAGAAGGGTGGTTCATTTTGGCGTGTAACTGGAATCAGTTTGCTACTCAAAATCTGAATGCAGTCTCCTAATAATCTCCTCACTGCTGCCACTGGCACGATGAGCTCTTTTGCCGAGATTAGCAGCGGTTCCCTGGTGAAACGTTGAATCTGTAACAAAGTACATTTGGAGGTAAAACCATCAAGCAGTCTCAGTGTTGGCAAAAATCCATACACAGACACACAGGTTCTTAAAGATAGAATTAATGAGTTCAGACAATCCTGATATGATCTCATTGCACTTGTTTCTGCAAAGTCATCTGTACTCTCTACCAATGCATACAACAAAAATAACGGCTAGAGTGAAGTTTGGCTTGATTCTACTTATTGGTTTTCCTTTTTAATATGTCTCATGTGACTGGATTACAAGAGAAGTGCCAGAAGCTTGTGAACATTAGAGTGTCGTGGGAGCTTTTTTAACTAGTAGAAGAGCTGGAAATAGGAGGTGTGGAAAGTAGATCAAGGAAGGGTAAATGTAAATGATGGAGGCAAGAGGATACCTTGCCACTTTTGTTTAAGTAACTGCAGAGAATGCTCCTGTTTGGCAAATTTAGGTTTATACAAATGTACTAGCAGGAGGCAAGTGTGTGTTGGTGGGGAGATGGGTCTCACCTAGCTCTGCTTGTTTCATTGCCAGCAGCTGACTTGCTTGTCAGACTTGGTCCCAGGCTCAAGTGACAAATGATGCTGTTGTACTGCTTTGCAAGTGACTACAGGTTTAGCAAGTCACTAGGGGGTGGGGCTTTAAGTGCCTGATGTTTTAAGGAAGCTGATGTGTAATGTTGAATATTTCCTATCTGGGCTTATGGGTTACTTAAGCTTTTAGGGAAGCTGCGTGGCAGAAACTAAAATGCATTTGGGATTGTCAGTAAAATACTAACAATAAAATCATTAAATTCTCAGGTTTTAATTATTTGTTTTTCTTTGCAGGTGCTCATAGGAAATGCCAAAGCTAATGGAGATGTTAGAGCTCTGGAACTAAACGAGAAATTGTCAAGTGCCTAGTATGGACTATCTCAAGTGAAAAATCTTCCATTCGTGCAACTTACTTGGTTGATGTTCCAGGAGTGTATGCTATTTTGGCTTCTTTATTTGTTTGTGTCTGCTTTTGGTTTTGGTTGCATCAATTTTAACTTTGTCTTTAGTTTTACTTTTCTTGAACAAAAGTAGATTACTTTATTGTTGATGTGGGTTCCACCATAGGCATATACTTTATTTGAAAGGAAAACCTGAATTTTGCTTTCGTTTTCTTCCTCACTCAAACTTCAGCGCTATTGGCAATGGAGAGTCCTTGTGTGTATGTCCCCCTTGGCCACACACAGAAGGACAATTCTAACTGCATTGGAATGGAATCTTACTAGCTAAGTAGCAGCAAACTTTTCCTCTCTCCTGGATATTGTAAAACATTCAGAGATTTAAAATGCTTTTATTCCTCTGATATACTTTGTTTTGCAGCTGAAACCCAAATCCACTTGGAACTTCATGTGTGGTGTCAGTTTATGTTTTTAAATATTTTTTTTTATCTAATCTTAATTACAGCAGTGTATCCTCTTGACTGCAGGCTTCAGTAAACATTCCCATCAAGAAAAGCTTGTGATCGTCAGGGACAGGGTCATATTTATGAATGTGTATAACAGGCTATATTTATGTCTTGGTAATTCTGCTGCTGCTGACTGCTTAATTGGATGAATCATGACACTGGTTTTTCAGATGTGATGTTATTTTGCTTTTATGTACATGAAAATAAAAAAAATAAAGCCATGATTCTAATCTGTTAGTGTTATCATTAGGGATTTTCAAGCTGTAGACAAGAGTCACGATTAGCTGTCCATTTCCTGGTTTAAAGTTTCTTAAAATTACACTGTCTACTAAAGTCTTACGATGGCTTATACTATCCCATATTACAGAGAGGAACAGGCACTGCCAAGGTGTGCAGTGGGACCACATTGAACATAGACCTTGTTTTGGAACCAGTTGTACTGGACTTAAAGAAAGCAGGATGCCGAGCTGGGGTGTGCGTCTCTGCTACCAGCCACGCGCAGCGATCTCTGGAAAGCAGGTGAGAGCCACGAGCCTGCCACTGTCGTTTTAAAGAGGAAAACTCAGTTCAGTAGGCTGGGGTTTGTACTCTGTGGAGGTGAGTAGAAACCTCTCTGAATGGCAAGAATCCCTCCTTGTCTCACACACTTTCGTTCTCCCACCCATCTCAATGCAAAATGCCTTCCTCAGAAAGATTTCTTTTTTAAATTTAGATCGATTGTGGTTCCCTTCACAGCCTGCTGTCACATAGTCTTGAACTATCAGTAACTGCAAATATTAAAAGGGAATGTTGCAAAAGCCAGACTCGTGACTCTCAAGACTAGCTGTAACTCTTTTTAGCTTGCTGCTATTAAAAGCCTGGAAAAGTTCTTAGAGCCCATAGTTCGTATCCTTGATACTTGTGCCTCCTACTCTAGAGGTGGGAGAGCCGTCATCACCAGCCTGACGACAGCACCGTGAGCGGCTGCCTGCCCTTGCTAATGCATTAGGCAGAAACGATTCTATGTGAGCGTTAGCCTGTAGTTCGTTCAGCACTAAACCTTGAATACTTTCTAACGCCTGATGGAACAGAGAAATAACAGCAGGCCAGAGAAGCCAGCTGCATAGCCATCAGCTGAATATTCTGTGTTAGAAAAAAAATAATACACTGTTTTTTCTCTTCAGAAGACCCTGAAGTTACTTTTACTGTGATCAGTGATGAACTCCTTGAACAAGATAATTATACAGCCCAAAGCTGTATTACATGCCCTGTAGGAAGGAAAAAACCCCGCATCTCTCTGCCACCTACTCAGTGAAAAGTGCTCAGGGAACATGAGTTTAAATTTAAGCTTCTGCAAAATCCAACAGTATGAGTTAAAAATCTTGCTCTCCTAATTTTTTTACAGTGTATAACAAAACCAGCACTGGTAGAAGGTCTGCTGTAACACTGAGAAAACTTGTAAATTCATGCAGGTTGAGATAGCCCTATACCTTACACTATTGTAGAGCTCACCTTTAGAATGCAAAGTGCTGTACCAAGGCACATAAGCGTCATTGAGTTGGGGAACAAGAGAGTTGTTTATGGATTTCACTGCTGGGCAAGTCATACATTCAGCTGCTATTACTGTAAAGCGGAAGAAAAACCCCATTCCTCAACTAATTTGTTCTATTATGTTGGCTTATGCTGAAGGCAGAATGGAGTGAAAGCTAATAAATTTCAAGGTAGAACATTTTGCTACTTCAGATACGAAGGATTTTATGTGCTTCTTACATATCCTTTTATACAAACATGAGAAAATGGCTTGCTTCTGAGAATTTTATTTATTTATTTGGGTCATGCACACTCGTCTCATTCTCTGTATTTCCGAAGAATTGCTGTATTGGATTTCTACTCAATGTTTGACCTTCTCTCAAAATGGTATCATAAAGTCCAGTGGGTAATTACATTAATTTAGTCTTGTCTAACCTTAGAGTTCAACAAAAACACAGATGTGTATTTCTCTCTCCCCAAAACGATCATTTTATACCTTTTATATTTAAAAAAGAAAACTATATTTTAAATTCATGGATATAAAACCCTTGAGAACTGTTTTAATGCTGCACAAATGTAGCTTTGCAAGGAAAAGTACATCCATAACCCTGCAGCCCAGCTGAATATAGTCTAGAATTTAGCTTTCCTTCTCTCCCAGTTATTTGCTTTCTACTGATTTAACTGAGCAGCTGACAGTTAAATAATTTTTAAATTTAGTGTTCTCAGGAGAGAGAGGGCTCATTTTGAGTTTGGTCGCAGTGTAGAGTGATAAATACTGAGGTAACTCCTTTATGCAGTGACGTCCCTCAAACAATAGCAGTGTTCCAAATATATATTCCTGTGCGATCTGAATTTACAATTACGCCCTCAAACCCTTCTACTGTAATCATAAGACTCTGCTTAGATAAAGGAGCATTCAGTTGTGCCATACTGCTGTGCAAACGGATGGATGGATGGATAGATAGATAGATGGATAGATAGGAAATGTGCAGCAGTACTGTCCTTTCCTCTGTTCCAGGATTAGACTCTGACGGTTGTCTTGGCTTTTTTCCTTTCTTTTTTTTGCTTTTTTTGGCACCACACACTTTTAGAAACACATTCATCAGTGACCTTGTATTTCACCTTTTGCTGTTGCTCAGTGTACTGAGATACGCAGCATCCAGGGCGCTCGGTGGGGAGGCAGGTACACCAAGCCATACAAACTGCTGCTTCACTGGCAGCCAAGCACATGGGCAAAAAATTGCAAAAGTGCCTAGAAGGAGCCAGAGAAGGACAGTTTGGGAGGCTGCCCCCAACCCCAAATGTCTTGCTATCACTGTGCTAATGGACATTAAGTGTACAGTGAAGGCAGAGCCCCCTATAAGGGACAGAACATACAGTGAGACCAAAATACAGATTCAGAGTAGCTCAGAAACTGCTGCACGTTATTGGGATTTCAGTGTTGCTTGTTTCCTGCTGCTTGTAGGAAATGTGACAAATGCAGACCTGCCCTGAAAGCCTGACACGAGGCTGGGAGTGTTTCCCGTGGAGCTTGGCTCTGAAGAGCCTGGCCACAAACAAAATGCAGAAAGGTCGTCTGCGATTTTGGTGGCTGTTCTTTGTCTTTTACAAGATGTGAGTGTTTTCTAGGACTTCTTAGTCACTGGAGAAAGTTTAAACGTACCAAAGTTTCTGCCTGCAGGAGCAATGTGATTAATTGCTGAAGTGGCATTCCCTACTGACTGCATTGATTTGGTTTCAGCCGTCAGGCTGTGCAGGTCTGGCTTCTCAGAGAAGCCACCTGAAATCCATCTCTTTGAGAAACCTGCTTTTTCTGTAAGAGTAAAATGCACAATAGACTTGAGATTTGGATTAATTGGAGGAGCATTATCTGAGTCCTTTTGAACTTTCTTCTCTGGGCAACGGACTGTATTGGGCTTTCTGGAAAGAAATGTACTGTAGAAATTAAGGTTTCTATTGCAATTGCATTATGACCTCTTTTTTTGGCCTCCCTGCTAAAGATCTCTTACCAGCTTCTGTTGGGAAATTATGCTGATATGTTTCTTTTGCTCTACTCCCAGATTTTTTTCCTTATTTCCAGATTGTTTTTCTTGTTTTTTTGAAACAAAACAAAACCCACAATCTCAGTTACATTTTTGAGTGTTCTACTGCAAACCACCACTTTTATTCAGTCTAACAGAGAAGATGAGAAATAAACCTTCTTAATAATGCATCTGCTAATAACTAACTTGCATTTTGCTACCTGTATCTGATTTTTTAGCTACATTTAATGATCCAGTATCTTCTTATAATAGGCCTAAATCACACATCAGTAGATATTCTGATACCAGTTTTCATAACGCTGTTACTACATACACCTTGTGTGCGGCTGCAAGAATTTACTAGACCTGATTTCAGTAGTAACACCAATCTAAAAGAGATGTAGCTTATGGCAGGACTGGGCTAATCACACTTAATGACTGAGTGCTTGTTTTCTTAAAGTCCTTTAAATACTATGAATACTTTTGTGTGAAATCATGTAAAATTTTAAGTCAATACTTAGAGTTTAACTTTTCTTCTACAGTGAAGTACTCTGTTGTAAAACTGGTGTGAAAATGACTGTTGGTGTTACAGAGTTGTTATTCTTGTGGCTGCACAATATCATAACTAGCAATAACACCCTACAGACACAGGGGAGAACAAAATCAGGTGTGAAAGGCTACATCTTTCTTTAACTCAGTGCTGCTTCTCACTGGAGAGAGCACCTGCAAGAGTGGACAAGGCTTGCTCGTGGTGTTCAGTCTTCTGGGAGGTCACCTCATTGTATCTTTTTCATGTCGTTCTGAATTTTCTTTTTTTCAAGTTTCATCTTCGTGTTCTGTATTTGTTTGAGCAGCTCCAGAGACTCATGAATGGATTGAAATCCTGGTAGAAGAATAGGAACAATTAATTAAATAGTGGTTGCTTTCCGTACATTAAAAGATTCTTCTTTTTCTTTGCAAAGGTTTCTGACCCATGTTTAATACTGAGCACATTAAATCCAATCTATTTCATCATTTTATTGAATACCATGGACATGCATTAGCACCTCGGGTTGCAAGCTCCTTGCTGTAGGAGTCATATCTTCCAATACACTGGCCAATACCAAGCATGATTACGCATAACTGTAAACTGCAATTGACGTCAGATTTGTGGTGTGGAGTGAAGAAAATACTATGTCTGTCTTTAAAACCAAGGGTATTGTTAGCCTTAAAGTATATTGTTCTTTCATGGAGCATTGCAGTTTTTTGTTCCATTTGGGTTTTTTAAGGCCACGGTCCTTATTTTGAATCAAAGACGCTGTGTTCCCATCGGATACTGACGCTGTTGGTCTGCAGGCTGCCTACCAGATCGCAAGGCTGGTGCCATGATCTCCCAGAGCTATAGCAACTGCAAATAACAGTAATGCTTCATCTGAGACGGACGCTGTTTTGTTGTGTGCTTTTGGGAGAATGGGAGCTCAGCTTCACCAGCTAAGTGTTCGTGTATGTGTATGTAGGTGTATAAAAAGAGAGAGACAGGAGTGTGCAGGCGCACTTTTTTCCAAAAACAGAGCTACAGAGCACCTGATGCACCTTTTTTGAACCACTCTACAGTCAAATATTGTCAGTAAAGGCTGGAAAAGTAGAATCATGAGCTCCTGTTACATAGTTGTTTCCAGATTGCAGTAACTTTCAAATTACAACGTCGTAGTACTTCACATTTGTCAAGCGTGTCACATAGGGTTAACTTATTAGCAAGCAAGCAGCCTAACAGTGGATGAAAATTAATTATCTTCCTCTTTTTTTTTTTTCTTAAGTGCTTATTGTAACATGGCAGCTGATGACATGTTTTTATTTTTGGAACAGTTGTTTAATATCGATTAATTTTGTCAATGCTACAGTCTAGATAGTGTTCAACCAAATCACTGCGTAGTGCTTAGAATTTTATAAATTCCAGACACATCTCTGATTTCCAAGATGCCAATCTGTGCTGAAGCACAAGCAGCTGCTGAGACAGTCTATAGGGCTTCTCTGTGCCCTTCATGCTGCTCCACGCCTCCTCAGTGGCCACTTTTCCTGCTTTTTGGGGGTCAGGCCCTAGCAAAGGACTGCCATGGGAAAGAGCAATCCTTGGACTCGAGTTTGAACACAAGGATGGCCAAAGATTGCTATAAACAGATCTCTTCTGTCGTTAACTTCTGCAGGCAGGAATTTGCAGTTAAGAACTCTCTCCTTTCAGCACCAGAATCTTTTGTTCTGAAATTTCTTAGCCACAGCTTGCTTTGAGATGCTGCCTTGTGCTCACTCAGATGGTCTTGGAGACAGGCAAGCTGCACAAAGCCTTTGGCTAGTTTAGAGCTTGGTTTGCTACAGCCTTGGAGCAGGGCTTGTAGGTGGGTTGTAGATAATGAAGGAATTGGAGCTGAAGTAAAGAGCTGGGGTCCTCAATCACAGACAGCTTTGAAGATGAGAACCAGATGCTTGAATTTAAAGTGAGAACATGTAAGATGTGAAGCCCTTGTGTAATGAATTTCAGCCATCTGTTCCCTTGGAGAGAGGGCTGAGTGATTTTTTTTTTTTTTTATAACCTGATGTGTCCGCTGTGTTACCATTATCAGCTGCAAGTGGAGGGTATTACAATAGATTAGGTTTGAATGACACAGGATAGATTGCAGTGGGCAAAATCTTCCTTGTGAAGGCCATGTGCTTAGTGCCAGGTGAAAGCCTTTCTAATTGCTGCTGAAAGTTGAACAGCAAGAATCGTCTCAAATTGGCAAAGTAGTTCAGGCTCTGTGAGTTACATTAATGTGACTGTCCCCACAGCAAGCAGCTGCCACATACTCAGCAATGGTCGGTGTCAGGGAGCTGTTACTCATCCAGGTACCTCTTTCTCCAGCTACTGTTGGTTGAGAATGGGGAGTAAAAGAAGAAAATTATATATAACCATCAAACACGATCTCAGCAGCAGGAACTGTGCAAAAGGGAATGACTTGTACCTCCCAACGAAGGTTAGTGACCTTGCTAACAGAAGAAATAGGTACTCTAGAAAATCTGGAAGACAGGTTGTGAAATTGCCTTTTAAATGATCTTACCTTGAGACTCTTAGGAAGAGAAAGCAACCTGTGTGCAGATGTCACGCTGGCTGTTTGCAAAGACAAGCGGGCTAACACATACACTTCTGTATATGGGGTTTGGGAGAGAAAAATGGTCATTTTAATGTCTTTCTGCCTTTAGTGGAAAGTTTTTTCTGGAGCAGGAAGTTACTGTAGAAATTTATTTTGAAAATAAATAGCATGAAAGCCCATCCTCACCTGATCTGTATTCATTTTGGATTTCCTCAAGCTCCTTCCAGATCTGTCTTTCAAATCTGGTGATTCTTGCATGCAGGTTTTTTTCATCTCTTTTCATCTGGTTCAACTGCTTTTCCTGTTTCTGTGGTTTATCCATTTGTTCTAGCTTCAGTGACAGAAGTAGGAGCTTTTCTTCTACTCTTTTTTCTGCTCTTTCCTTTAAATACATAACACAGGTAAGACATTTTAACTATGCCCACGTTAACCTGCTCCCTGCCACCCATGCATTCAGTCAGTCTTGCTTTCTGATCCAATGCGTGACAGCACTGAATAAATGGAGGTGAGGTCTGCTACCCCGGACGATGTGTCAATCCTCTCTTCCTCAACCAAACAAATATTCTGGGAAAGAGGGGCTGGGCCAGGAGAAAGGTGCTTTTTAAATTACTATTTTATTTATTCATTTTTTTTTAAATCCAGTGATTTCCTGTCACACTTTGCAACAACATGGTGGGAACTCAAACAACCCATTTCAAGTTGCTTTCATGTGCCCATCTCAAGCCCAAGCTTCCTGACCTAGGGTGTGCGACGCTGTGGTGTAAACCCAGCTCAGCTGCCAGCATCAATAAGGAGGCTGAGCCCCGTAAGAGCTGCCTAACTGAGGGATGGCCAGCAGTCCTCTGCCTCTTTTGAGCTCAGCACAGCTCTTGGAGGCAATTCCCCCTCCTCAGAGGGGAGCTCAAACCTGAGCTGCGCAGCTGCCCACCCTTCCTTGGTCTTCAAGTTGCACCAAGTCCTCTGGTCAACTCCGAATCTGGTCAACGTGATCAAAATCCTCCAACCTTCTTTAGCCCTTGCAGCTTGAGCGAGTCCTGTGGGCCCAAGGCAGTGGCTCTGCCTCCCAAGGAAGGTGTTTGCAAACCTGGCAGAGCTGTCTGAACCTAAACCAAGTTTAGCACAGTGGTGGAAACACATTCTGAGTTTATGCTGTGCACTGCAGGTGGCTGGTGGAGTGGGTAAGCTCCAGGAATACCAAAGCTGCTCCTCTGCACTCCCAAAACGGCTCCGTCACCGGCACGTATCTTGTCAGCTCCATCAGCCCTCCGGTCCGTGCAGCCTGATGAAAAGGACATCAGCAGGACTGCTGCTGAAGGCAGCTGCCTGCGCTGCCAGGGCCTGCTGCTGAGCAGGGACGAGAGCCCTCCTGGCACAGGTTGAAGCTCCTCTCCAACTGCTTTGTCTCCAGTGTTCATGTTGAGGTTTCCTTCAGCTGCCAGGGACTGAGCTGTGCTTCCACTGAGATGACATCCAGAGGACCACCAGCTGCTCCAAGCACTGTACATGCCTGTTCGTACATGTATGCATGCATAAAAAAAAATGTTGCGCTCATTATTCAATCTAGTTAAGAGTGGCTTTGAAAGCTTGAACTCCTGGTAACGCTGTACTTTTTGGCACAGGAGTCTCCCTTATGGGAAGAGTAGCCACATACCTTGGCGTGTTTTCCGCAAAATAATCACAAAAACTACTAGCAGAGGAAAAGAATTCAAGCAGTAGCTTTGAGATAGCAGCTGATGCATCAGAAATGTTTTTACTATCTTCCTGGCTGCACTAAGTGTTGGTTGATTGAGTACGAGAGATCATCATCAGGCAGGATAAATGGAGATTGAAGCTAAAGAGTATTTTAGTTCCAAGCAACTTCTGAATCTAGTCTTTGATCAGCAGCCTTCATCCTGGGGCTAAGATATGGCGATCGTGTGTCAATCGCTTTTGAACTCCGAAGTGGAATGATCTGCACACAGCAAAGGAGGAAAAGCTTTAAAAGCTGTGCAGGAATTAATTAGAAGGCGTTGGTCCCGTGCCAAGTGCTAACTGCTGCTGTGGAACTGAAACGTGCTGTGTTTTAATGTACTGACTGCAGGATGGTGAGGGTTTGTCTATATTTAAAACCAGGCAGAATTGGCACAGACGATCCCTTCCTTTTCTGAGCTTGTCAGTGAATGAAACTGGGTGGTGTTGAGTGGTGGCACCGATGCTCACCTTGGGATAGGAGAATGCCATTGTTGGGTATGTCAGGGTTGCACAGATGTGAAGTGGTGCTATAATCAGGGACGACTTTATTTCCTGGGATGCCCAGAGCATTGTGGGATCTCCATCCTCAGAAACAAAAATCACTTGGATAAGGCTCGAGCCCTGAATTTGCTGTTGGCCCTCTTTGAGCGAGGGGTTAAACCTTACAACTTCTAGATATCCCTTCCAAAATAAATTAATTTATGATTTCCAAAGCTCATCATTTTGCTGGCTGTCTCCTGAGGCACCTGGTTTTGTGTTAGATCTCGAGTTTTGTGCACATGGTTTGTTACCTGCTGGGATGAAGGTGATGGGAGCAGTGCTTCTCGCTCCCAATCCTGGGAGGGCTGGATGCCACCCCAGTGCCCCGGGCTGCTGTCCTGGAAAGTCTTACCAGTCTCTCCTTCACCAGGTTGAGCAGCTGATGCCTGTGCTGGGCTTGATCTCCTTCGGACCGTGTCAGCTGTGCTTCTGTCCACTTCCGATGAGTCTGTATCTGATCCCTGAAGTCACTTGTCAACCTAAAATTATGATTTCTTTTTTAGTAACAAGATTAAGGTTTAGTCAGTGTTACGGGGGAGTCTTGAGTCACTTGAGTAAATTATTTAAATTACTCTAAATCTCTTCAATAGCTTCCTAAGCTCAATTATTTTATTAATCCTTACCTTAAAGGTTGTACCTACATGCCAAAATGTAATGTCTGTCGTATGGTCTACTTTAGAAAAATATCTGAGGGCTGAAAAATGTTAATTTTCCATTTGAATTAACTGTTCGAAGTGGGATGAAGAAACTACACTATCCCATTGAACACCGGCTGCATTGCTGAGCACTGGGGAGAGCAGCAAAATCACTTGTGGTCTGAAAATGGAGTTCATAAGGATAAAAGAAGTTTGTACCTAAAAGATTACAAATAAAAAGAGAATGCAAAGCTGCCTTTCAGGCAGCACTTGGATAGAAATGTGAAAGCCCACCCAAAGGGAATAGAGCAGGCAGCACCCAGAAGAGACAGGGAACTGCAGGCAAGAGTGGCGAACAAATGCTGCTTGGATCAAATCTGCAAAATGTCAGGTTAAAGAGAACTGTATGGTTTAGATTTTGCTTTTCTTATGTTGCAACATGTAACTTACAACATAAACCATGGCCAGATGTGAACTGAGGTCCAAGTTGTAGTCATATATATAAATTTTCATGCTAACAACCTGCCTGTAGGAGTTTCACAAAAAAATTTAATGTAATTGTATTAATTTCCAACACATGCTTGCACAGAAGCAATGGTCGATTGAAATTTCTTTGGCCTTCAGTTAGCATACAAACCTCCAGGTAAGGAGCAGGATTTTATAACGAGACAATGCTTATGGCACTTGTAATATCTAATATCACTTCTCAAAAGGGTGTTTGAGTTAAACTGGTTTTTATACTGAGTGATTGATAACAGCTCTGTATCAGTCTTATGAAGTGATAATTGCCATCAGCAGTCACTGTAGATGTGGTAAAAAAAATAGTGATAGCAAAATCTCTGTGATACGTTACTGCAGTTTACTATAGAAAATGTCTTTTCAAGGTCTTCTACATAAGCAATCTGTTAGGTCAGTTTATCACTATTACTCATTTTAGTAGTTCTAAGATTTGATTTTTCAAGAATAAAGGTTTGTAGTATTGAGTATTTCATTTTTATTCCTACCATGCACATGAAAACATGCACACAGGGTTTGCTTCTGGAGCACTAATCTTTGTTCATGAGAAAATAAAATTATGTTGTGATATTATGCTAATGATATAGACCAGCATCCAACCTGAGCACAGGAAGGGGAGGTGTAATGAGCTTTTCTCAGACCTAACAGTGAGCCAGCTCACTGGAATAACAGGAATCGCCATCCAAACCCTGTTCTGGAATGGTCAGGTAGGGATGGAGACAGCACTCTGTCAAAGCCACTGCTGCCTGCCCTGAGGTCATTGTTCATGGTGCAGGATCTTCATACGTGAGGATCAGTGAACGGGCTGGTCACTACAAGAGTTATAGCTCTGTTAGACCACCTCAGCAGGTAAAGACAGGACTGGTACCTCTTCAGACAGATCTTTCGCATGGTTATTTTGCTATATACATATGAAAGTAATACATATTTTCTATAAATATGAACAATATATATAAAATCAGAAGATTTTCATCCATGAGGCATAGAACAAAGGTCTCATGCCATTGTTTGTGTTAAGATTACTGAACAAATTTGGGGAATATCATTTTAGTGGGTAAAGAAGAATTAACCATAAATGACAGAACTGATGGTCAGCTTTGTTCAAAGGTTCAAAACCAAACTGTGTAGTTGGCAGCTGGCACCTGACTTTGCTCCAATTTCTCCGAAGCTGGAAAAGAGGGAAGAAGGAAATACTTAAACCTAAAAATGAGTTGAGTTTTCAGTAGCAGTATCAGTTTGTACTTTTACAATACAACTGCCAGACCACAGTCAAAGACAACTGGGTCCCAGACAGCTGCATGTCAACTGAAGAGGTAACTTAGGGCTTTAAAGCTGATTTAAACATGCCAAGTTTTATGGGGAAGCTCCAGTCTGTTCCAGAAGTTAAATTTTATTTCAGCTCTATAAAAAGAATACGTAAATCTGGTAGACTTTTAAAGGAGCAACGTAAAAGGAGACAGACATTCCCCAGAGGGCTTGCTATTTTAATTAAATTTTATATTAACTGGTATAAAACCTCAGCGTTTAGTAAATAAGTATTTTGGATTTTATGTTAGATACACAATGCCAGCACATCTCAGCGTCTTGAATGCTACCTCATTTCAAGCTTCCTATTTCTGATGACAATTTCAGTAAGGTCTCATTAAATTTTGGGAAACTCAACATTCACTTAATTCAGTTTTCCAGTTTCTTTCTTTTCTGGCATTGTCCCATTTATCCTTCCCTCTTATTTTGGTTTCACTTTTTGTCCCTCTCACATCGTCTTGATCTCCATCATTCACTGCCCTCTCTCTCCCTGTTCCTTCTTCCCTTTTCCCGATTTTAATTCATTGCCCACTTTAGCTGTTATTTCCCCGTTCACTCCAACTCCTTTTCCTTTTCTCTTGATGAGAACTTTCTTCTGTTTAAAGTTCTAGCCTATTTTTACCTCTGAATACTATTCAGATAAAATCTTAATTAAAATAAATCTTTATTCAAACACATCACCATTTTAAGGAGGGAGACTATTGCCTTTGAAATATCATTATTGCAGGATTATTGTAATTAGATTTTAAATTATTTGTGCTGGCTCCTACTATTCACTGTGGGGCTGTTTTGCATTGTTCTGGATATGGATGCCAGATATTTTTGTTCATTGCATCTTTCCCTGGAGCTCCCTCCTCTCTAAAACTCATCAAGATTGAAATGGCACCCTAAAAGTACTTCTGCAGCTAAAATAGGACAAATATACTGCATAAGTAAGAAACAAATAAATCACAAATCTGTGAGCACACGAGGCTGTGCAGCTACTTTAGCTTTATGCCCACCTTTCTTCATCAGCAGCACCCCTGCCCCGGGTGGCTGTCTAAGAAATGGGCAGATGGTGCAAGTGCATAAAGAAAATGCCTTGTTCTGCACTTCAAGCAAGTCACAAATTAGCCCCAGTTATAATGGTAAATAGCGTCTATGTATTTGATGCCTTTCTTTTACGTATGGGAAGTTAATCTGCTTCATACCTGTCTTCTCACAGGGTGGCATTTAACGCCTCATTTTAACAACTAGCTTGCACAACAATATACTTTCATTATGTATTTTCATTATTTTATGGTGTAGATCTTCATTAACCTTCTCTTAGTGTTTTGAATGGATGTTAATTAATGGGTTTGTTTTGCTGTTTCATAGCAACCTGTTCATCACACTAAAGCATTCAGTGTGAATTATCATAATGAAAAACCCTCCATCACCTACTTGAAATCCAGAAGTTGCAATTCGTGTTGTTGATCTCCCTGGACAGTCTTTAAATTCAAGCTTTGATCAGAGTTGGAAGTCTCTATCTTGCCTAATAGCTGTATTACCTAATGAGAATTCAAGATAGAATGCCTTTAAGAGCCAGACTATGAGCACTTTCATTTAAATATGTATTATGATTGCAAGCATGGGAACAAACTGCTGACATCAAGGTACAGCTGCACAGAAACAAACTTTTCTCACAGATAATTTCATTCTGTACAGACTGAAGACTTGAGCTCAGAGACACCAAGGCTGTAAGACCTGCTGAAGTCAAAGTCTTCGTGGATGCAGGCTTCACTATCACATGCATGGGTAAGGAACGCTTTTGTTTTTATTTGAACAAGGCACCAGGCACTGCTCGAATCTCCCCAGCAGTGTCAGGAACCGAGGGGTAAATCCTTGAACGCGCATTCGTGTTGCAAAGTGTTGTCTGTCCAACATCAAATGGGATCCCAAGAAGAGCGAAGAGAGGAGAGGCTCAGCCGCGATAACAGAAGCTTCGGTGGCTGCAGCACTAAGATGGCACCTGGGGGACCCCCTTCAAAGCACCTGCTCCCACTGCTGCATCCAGGCTGGGGTGTGCATCCCCGGCTCTGTGCAGCCCTGTGCTCTCTAGGCTGCAGGATGTCCCAGGTACCTGACGCCCTCCCACACTTCCTTGGTTGGAGATGCCTCCTTTCATGGGATCATTCATTGTTGGGGTGAGGGGAAGAGAGGCTGCTTCAGCAACCTGGCCCACGGGCTGAGGGTGGGTTGTCTGGGATGCAGAAAACAAGATGGACTCACAAAGTGAAGCCAAGCACCCCACGTCCTGTGGGCACAGACACATGTGCTCTCCCCTTTGACAGCAGTGGCCTGAACGCACCGGGCACTACGGGCAGGAAAAGCTGGAAACGTCTCGTCTGAGAGTTGTTATTTATTTCGGCCCTTGGAGAGCCTGGCAAGCCAGGGCCCTGAGCTGCTGGTCCATCATCTACAAATGTCTATCTGCACATCACAATTAGCGTGGCAGTGCGATGCCAAGGGCTCCCAACACATCAGAGATGCAGCGCATTGGAGCAGCTTGGAAACACTGTGGATGCTCCAGCAACTGCATCCGCTATTTCAAGAGAAACTGGATGTCTATGTGCCTTTGGAAGATGGAGAGCGAGTGGCTCAGGAGTCTGGAAGCCACCTGAAACCCGTTTCTTGCAAGACCTCAACCTCCAAGAGTCTTCCCTGTGCGAGGTGGGTTATGTTACCTGCTGCTGCAAGTAGACACTCGGTGTTGAAGGGCAGTCTGGTGTGAGGGATGAAGGATTCAGCCCGCCATGGTGGTGCAGCCCCCCAGGCAACCCCAAGATCCCAGAATAGGCCTTATTGTGCTGTTATCTTGGTCATAACTACTTGGGGTCAGGCAATCTCTGTCCACATCTGGGCTACCTGCTGCCTGACTTGCATACCAGAATTGTGGCCAGAATGTAAAATATTGACCAAAGCCAATCACCTCGATCCTATAACCAGCGATCCGAGAGGGAGACCCTTTGAGCTCTACAGGACCGCAGCGGGCTGTGTGACCCAGTATCTCCCCCTGTGCTGGGACGCCTCTCAGGGTGGATCTTGCAAAGATTGAAGGATCATCTGTTGATGATTTCACGAGGACTCAAAGATCTGATTTCGCGAGGTTCACTGGCCGTACGCTGAAGAATGCCAGCACATAAAAGTAAGTAATTTATGAAACTCACAAAAGGGAAATTTACCTCAAAGGTTAACTTCGGTGCATGCGTACAAATTGACTACACATATATATATATATAGGTACACACATATTATCCCTATTCACATAAGCCGTTGACAAAGTCTGAGACTAAGATTGGACCTAGTCGCACCTACTTCTCTCTGAAAGGGGTTTAGAAAGCAAGGGGGTCTATTCTGAACCTCGTGACTCAATGAGAGGGTCCTACTTATCCCCTCCATCCACGATCCCTCTGTGATCATTCTAACTCAAGTGTAACTGAATTGTCCTTTGTGCACTTCTTCCATGTAAGTAATAGAGTGAACCTTGCTGTTCTCGAATCTTTAACTAAGTCGCTACGTTGATTGTAATAAATTCCATCAAATTACCATTTTAAATTGCCTGATGCTGTTAAGAATTATACAACCTAATACTGTGATCTGTCTCAAAAATATTAACAAATCTTAAATTGCTAACCAAAGCTGTGTAACAAATCACATTCCCCACAATTTGGTGTAGGTGGCCATATCCACAAATCTGTATTTGTGACACCTGGTTACTCCCAGTTAATAAATTAAAGGGGATGTGAAATCCCAGCAGTTTTCTTCAGAGATTTTATACCGAATGAGCACAAAAAATCCCTGGTGAGGAGATGCCACCGCCTGTTTGGTAGCCATGGCACATCAATGTCAAAAATGTGCCACTGAAGACTCATTACATTGACTTGGTACCTGATGACTCCTTTTCAGAAATCCTTTCCTTTCATCTTTCCTACAATCACACGAGAGTAATTTTTTCCCTTTTCAGCTGAGGAAGTTTCTTCTGCATCCTGCTCAATGTCTACCCTGACTTGTTTTCACATGATTTTGTGTACTGTTTTGTGTGACTCTGACACACACACCTGCTCCGTTCCCTGATTCCAGGTTAAGAAGAACATTTTTCATAGCTATTCAAGGAGACAGATATCCAAACAGTGTCATCCAGGTAAAATAACTTTGTTTAAATTCTGTCATGTGTAATTTTTTCCTTGGAGAAGAGGACCTTGGGTAGGCAAGGCACACGATGTCAGGCACTGTGCCTTGTGCAGCAGAAGATGCAGTCAAAATACAGTAATGAGATTATATTCAATACCTGAGTGTATCGGAAATTGAATGTCCCACATCTGCTGAATCCTGGTCGACACAGGCGGTGTCTAGTTTGGAGCAGGAGCAGAAGCATGGGTTTAGAAAGCTGAATTTTTCCAGTGCTTGTAAAATAACAGTCCTGATCCTGTTAGAGGCTCCAAAATTGCTACTGAGCATAGTGAACCTCTCACAAGGAAGGGCCAGCTATAAGGAATGATAGGCAGTAACAAGCGGTTATCCGCTGTTGCCTTACACACTCCATGGAGAAAAAAAAAACACTCTCACACAAAACACCATTTCCCAAAACATTTTCAGTGCTACAGTTTCAAAAGCCTTTGAAATACTGCCAGAACATATGGAATTAGATATATGCTATTAGACGCCTCCCTGCCACGGCCTTAAAACCAAAGAAAACCCAGCAGATTTTGATGGCCTTTTTTCGCTCCAGAATGCCTGCAACTGAAATTTCCAGACACACTTGAATATAAACCATACTGAGAAACAGTAATGGGTCATTCATGATCTGAGGATCCCCAAATCCTGGAATATTTTTATTAAGGTTTACTACCTTACATCTATTATAACTGCCACTACCAGAAGGAGATAGGTGACAAGTGATGTCCCTCAGGGGTCCATATTGGGTCCAGCACTGTTAATGTCTTCATCAGTGACATAGGCGGTGGGATTGAGCACACCCTCAGCAAGTTTGCAGATGACGCCAAGCTGAGTGGTGCGGTTGACACACCTGAGGGACCGGATGCCATCCAGAGGGACCTGGGCAAGCTGAAGAAGCAGGCCTGTGTGAACCTCATGAGGTTCAACAAGGCCAAGCACAAGGTCCTGCACGTGGGTCGGGGCCACCCCCGGTACCAACACAGGCCGGGGGATGGCGGGATGGAGAGCAGCCCCACGGAGAAGGACTTGGGGGCACCGGGCGAGGAAAAGCCGGACACGAGCCGGCAACGTGCGCTCGCAGCCCAGAAAGCCAAGCGTCTCCTGGGCTGCATCCCCAGCAGCGCGGGCGGGGGACGAGGGAGGGGATTCTGCCCCTCGGCTCCGCTCTGGTGAGACCCCCCTGCAGCGCTGCGTCCGGCTCTGGGGTCCTCAGCACGGGACGGACACGGGCCTGTTGGAGCGGGGCCAGAGGGGGCCATAGAAATGGTCCGAGGGCTGGAGCAGCTCTGGTGTGAGGACAGGCTGGGAGAGCTGGGGTTGTGCAGCCGGGAGAAGAGACGGCTCTATGGGGGGGGCCTTGTTGTGGCCTTGCCGTGCCTAAAGGGGGCTGATAAGAAAGATGGGGACAGAGTTTAGCAGGGCCTGTTGTGACAGGACAAGGGGTGATGGTTTTCAACTGAAAGGGGGTAGATTTAGGTTGGGCACAAGGAAGAAATTTTTTACACTGAGAGTGGTGAAACCCTGGCGCATGTTGCCCAGAGAGGTGGTCGATGCCCCATCCCTGGACACATTCCAGGTCAGGCTCTGAGGAACATGATCTAGTTGGGGTTGTCCCTGCTCATGGCAGGGCATTGGACTAGGTGACCCCTAAAGGTCCCTTCCAACCCAAACCATTCCATGATGATATGATTCTATGATTCCACAGTATCATGAAAAACTTATTTTTTTATTAAAAATCCTGACATATTGTATAAATATTGTATCAGTCTTTAATATTGGTCAGTAATTAGGAAAAGAAGCTATAATTATATATGCACGGTCACTACTCACCAGGTATTTCACTGAGGGCTTCTCTACTCACCTTCTTCTCAAAATCACCAACACAATTTTTGAGGGCAGAGTGAAGGCCATAAATCTCTTTATCGGTCTTCTGGGCCTCATGCCTGATCATACCGATGTCTCCCGACAGCTTTGCAATGCTTGCCTCGCATCTGCAGTCAAACCAGAGACAAGAGAGCCTCTGCAGGAGGATGCTGGAGGGTGGCTGAAGGCAGATGCTGGTCTCGGTGCGCTGCCGGCAGATCAAATCCAGTCCTCTGAGACCACCCCAGCGAGTAGCAAATAGGCAGAGACACCCTGTTGAGGAAACCCTGATCGCCGTTCTGCTTTCAGACATTAAAAGAGCTGCTGGAAGTGACAGTGAGGAAGCGGGAGGTAGCCAGACGCAATGCCCTCAGGTGCAGCAACGATGCCCACGGGCTCCTCATACAACAAAGCTTCTCGTGGTGCCACGGGCTCCGGGGGAGCTGCAGGGCCTGCCTGCAGCTCCCCACCTTCCAATCTTCATAAGTTAAATTAAATCTGAAGTGTAAATCAAGAGGCTAATCTGCACTCCAAGCACAGCCAGCTTTTGGATGCCTACCATGAGAGCAGCACACTGCTGCCACAACCACCAGATGTTGGGGAAGATCACTTTTAGAGCAAAAAGCCTTGGTGTTTTGTAAGGAGCATTTGTTGTTTGCTGTTTAAACTCTTTCAGTTCCATTCACCAAAATACCTCGTCACATTTTAAATGGACAAATGAATGATGTGAGAGTGGCAGCATTAATTGGGTAGCCCAGGGATTGAATAGCATTCAACCAGCTNTTAACATGAGAAAGAAGGCTGTGTTTAGTATGTATGATATTATACATATAACATTTTACATATACGTGCCATGAGCAAGGAGACATAGACATCCCCTTCTGCACCCCTCCTGCACTTTGGCCCCCCAGCAGTAACCGCCTGCCCCAGTGCTGGCAGTACTTAAGAGTGTGGGAAAAAATACCTTCAGGCCACAAAGTAGTGCACAATTTAATATAAATAATAGAATAAAAGTTGAGTGAGGAAAACAGCGAGGTTTTAAAATGCCAGAGAAATTATCCTCCAAAGCACCACCACCAAATAAAGCTGCTGCTGTTGACAGGTAAAGGATCTAAAGAGAAATTTTGACAGTTTAAATAGACCAGTTTTTTGTCATCTCCTGATGATGCTTAGATATTGTGATACACCTACAGAGCGTGCAGATCAAGGAAATTAAAAAAAAAGTTACTGCAGATAATAGAAGCTTTGTACAAAGGCCAGAACTTTCATCAAAAGAAACCATTGATTTTGAAAACAACTACAAAATAGCTGAGAAGGTGAACATGGATCTGGAGAGGGAGGGGGCTGCTGCAGGGCTGGCTGCTGTCACAGCTTCTCCGGCTGCAGACCCAGAAAACAAGCTGGGAGCCAGCGAGGGGAGGGTGTGGAGGGACCGCGGTCCCTGGGGATGGAAGGTCCCAGGGGACGGCTGGCGCCGCGGGCGGCTCTTCACACCTGCAGGGCTGGGTGGAACTGTCGGGGTCCACGGGCAGAAGAAACGAGGCTGCGAGGTTGATGGCTGGCTGGACCCACACATAGGCCAGCTTTTCAATGGAGATCAGAGGATTGGGGTTCACCACTCCCTTAGGAAGATCCCACGCCAGGGCAACAATTACAAAGATTTGCAAGAAGTACACGGGGCAAGAAAGAAGAGGACTAATGGTTCCATAGCAGTAAGAATACATAACTTCAGTTACAAGAGAAAGAAACCTAAATATTCTATACAGACAATACTTAAAAATAGAGAATTTGATGGTAGCATCCAAAAAGCCCAAGAACTAGGCTTGCCGCGTGGGATTAATACAACCACCTCTGCATTACTATGTAACGTGATGGGTCCGAGCTGTGCTTGGGGACCTGCAGATGTGGTGAGCTTTGCCGAGACCCTCAGCATTGCTGACGTGCCTTAAATCTCTGGGCCTGCTCAGACCTCACTTTCCCTATGCATAATATCGTTATTATGTGCAAAGTAGTTAAATGCACTATTGCTGTTTGGCAGATTGAGTCCTGAAGAGAATGGGGATGCTTGGGACCTGCTTAAATCTTGCTTTAATTTGATATTTCATGTAGAAGACATTCAGCAGCTTATGGTGAGAACATGGTTTTCCAGTCATAGAAAACAGAGGCCAGAAGGTGTGCAAGCAGCAAAGCAAGCAGACTGGGAATGGTACAGAAAGTGTACTCCTATGAGATTTGCATATGAATATAAAAATATAAAGAAATAAAAGCCTATGATGGTTACATCAAATGATCTAATTATAGACAGGAATATATCTACCTGCTCTATGTTCAAGGAGCTTTACCCTCCAAAGACAGGGAAGGAACAGTATATATTGGACTGCTATACCTGGTGAAGTACTGAGGAGTCGGGTAGCTTCGCAGGAATGCACCAGGGCTTTTGATTGTCTAGTGCTACATTGAGCAACAGAAAAGTTCCTGAGAAAAATAAATGAAACATGACCGTCTGTGTAAAGTGCACTGTTTACTCATTTGTGCGTTCAGTTATTATTTTGTTGGTGAGGCTGAAGAGAATGAATTAGTATTTATCACAAGTGTGGGGTTTTTTACAGTTGATTACCTAGTTCTTATTACTGTAATACATATTCCCATGCCCAAAGGAATTCTTATTAAGAGTTAAACTACAAATAAATTATATAGTTAATTCAATGGGAATGCCACTATAGCTGAGATGCTGAAGGCTGGGTTTTTTTAAAGATCACCTCTATTTGACACATAAGTGTTTACACAGTGTAGAAATGTAGACAGAAGGTCCAAGAATTAATGGACAACCACCTCAGTAGCTGGCAAAATGTCTCCACTTATTTTTCAGGGGAAGATAGAGTAAAGAATAGACACAATTTGAATTACAAGAGCTAATCCACATTAATCCTTTACACATGGCGGAATACAGGAGAATGAATCATCCGCTGTGAAAATGAGCAGTGGCTCCATTTAAGGTTCATTTCATCCCAGATAGTCTTGGATTAAGGTTGGGCTACAAATCAAGAGGAAAATTGTCATTGCAATTTTGCATTTGGAAGATTTCTATTAATTCAATAAATGTAAAGTATATGAACATGTGCATTTGTCTCCAGCCACTCTGGGCTCTCTTTAATACACATAGAAATTTTAAATCCTGAAACTCAGGGTCAAAGAAGCGTGAAAAATCAAAGTATTAATCATCACTCTGTTGGCAGTCCTCTGTCTGTCAGTTCTGGCTCACTCCTCAACCACGATGCTGGGGGCAGGTATGCAGTTAAGGCTTGGCATTTCCAGAGGGGAACTTCCACAGCAAGAAAAACAAGAAAGCACTGATGATTCACGAATCACACAAAACTAGTATAGTTTTACATGTGTTAGCTTAATGGCAATCTTTCTTTCACAAAAAACTGCATTATAATATTGCTGTTGAAATGCTGCTAAAATGCCAGCTCTGGCTCTGCAATACCAGTATGTTTGGATGAAGCTAGAAAACCTGCTGTTTTCTTTTCCCTCTCCTTAAAAATAAATGCAGTCTAAGAACTTAGTTTCCAGCATCGTAAGATGGTGACTTTGGTGCCCTCATGGCAGTTTTTTATGTGCAGTTGCATATGTGTGTCTTGGGATCCTCCCTTCTACTGGTTGGCAAAGGCCAACCAACCACCCAAAAAATGGACAAGCAAGAAAGAGGAAGAGGGACCTTATTAAAGGTGTTGTGGGCCACCACGAGTGCTCAGCCTCTTGTTTCTTCTGCCTGTTTTATTTTCTTTATGTAAATACAATTAGACTGGTCATTTTTTTCCCCATAATTACCCTCTTTTCTGGTTTTCCCCAAGCGCTTTTGCTTTCTTTTGCTGCAGGCAAATGCTCCCACACAGAAGATGGGTGCAAGCCCTGGTGCAGCTGATGAAGGGAAGCATCACACATAGGAAAACACTGGGACAAGAGGAGCGAGACATTTCACCCGTCAAATGTTATGGCTTCGCTTAAAGCATGTCGTCTAGAGAGTCTGCCGACCCGAACTGGAAAGCATTGGTAGGCTTTTGCAGGATCACCTCCTACTTTGTTCCAATGCTAATCAGCCACAAGGTTAAAAAAAACCATCTTTCTCCTGCCAACTTTGAATGTGTTGGCTTCAACTTCTCATTTTGGATTCCTGGGTCTCTGCAGTAGTCTGGAGTCCTTCGTTACCCTATGATTTTTCTCCTTTCTCTACCAGTAGTTATACATGGAAATGAAAACATCTCTGGATTTATTTTTTTTGTATAAACTATATATAGGCGTATACTTCCCTCAGCCAGAAATTTTCCTCATCCCACCATCACATTCCTGGCTCTTCTTTACATCATATCAAATTTTTAATTTCAGAAAGGAACTCTGGGCTCAGTACAGCATTCTGGTATCAGTCTTTGTGCTATACACAGAGCTAAAATAATCTCCCTATTTATGGGTCCTCTGCTTCTCTTGTCTAAGGCCACACTCCTGGCATTTCTGATGCTGCATCTTTATAAGAGCTCACAGTAAAATATTTACCTGCCATACTCCCCAGATTTTTCAGGAGGTAGTCAGTAGTGGAACGGTCTCTTGCTGGGTTTATAAAATACATTTTTTTCTCAATCAGCCCATATTGCCAATATTCATGGTTATTCTCAGTTACCACCTTGTTCTCACTTGACCAATTTTTGTGTTATCCACAAATGCCAAGAGCAGTATTTTATATGAAAACACATGACTGGGCTCTGGAGGAAAAAAAAATTATAAACACGCCAGTTCAGGGAGATTTCTTTCTTAATTTTTTGTTTTTTGTGATATATCAGTTCAGACAGTTCTTAATCCATATGCTCTCTTGAAATTACATATCACAGTTTCACTTTGTCTGTCTTTTAATCATAATATTTTGTGTTACTAAGTGCCCCACAGAAGTCCACCTATGTTTCGTATGTGTAATTACTTGCAGCAATGAAAACTTATAATCTCACCAAAAGAAGAAAGGTTTGCTCAACAAGACATACTTTCCAAGAGAGGAACTAAAGATTTTATTGAAACAACAAGAGAGTTTAAGTAGGAGGAAATAACCACTTCAGCTGAAGTCTAGCCAGACAGGAGAAGAAAAAATTCTCTAAAATGTTAAGTGTGTGATGAAGAATGAGACAGGAAAATATAGGTTTTTTTCCCCGGCTTGGTAATTTTTCTGAAGTGGAGAGTGCGAAGCACAGATCTGGCACTAAAATGGAGATAGAAAACGAGTGCAAAGTACATTCATGCCCACTCTGAATCTGCTCTGCACAAATTGAGTAGCAGAGATGAAAATGAGGACCATTGTGCATTCCTTACCTTGCCACTCTTCCACGCAGGTCTCCAAGACCCTGGATGTATTTACGGTCCAGACTTTGAACAGCAAAATTAGCTTCTACTGTGGCACCATCCCTTGTTCTTATTTGCCTCTCCAAAACCTGTAAATTCAAGAGAATTAATGCACTGTTGGTTTTCTGCTTGGGTTTTTTTGGGGATTTTTTTTCTCATTTCAAAAGAGGGTTCAAAGTACCATTTATGGCAATAGGTAAAAAAGCTTGTTTTTCTTTTCTGGGGAAAGTAAAGGTGCATTTTTCTTTCAAAAATCTATAACTGCATAAAAAATATGTCACTTTTTCTCTTTAAAATGTGCTTTATGCTGAAAAGTCTAGAATGGAAAAATTAGGAAATGTAAAAATTGCGAAATACATTTCATTGTCCCCCCCTCAAACGTCTGCAGTACAGTGCAGCCCATAATAAATAACATACTGGGTTTTTTTTAAGCTTATCAACAGGTGATACCAGGTGTTTCTAGGAGGGAGGCAATACCTAAGCTGAGTGTTTTGAAGCAGCTGGAGGACACTGCAGCAAGGCTTTGCGGGGCAGACAGGGCAGAGCAGAAATGGGCACAGGATCTCTGCCCCCAAGACTAGTCTGCCCACGCTGCAAATGCATGAATGCTTATGTCCAAGCTAATGCACCACACTTGGCATGGATAAAAACATGTCCTTAACACGCACAGTCCTGCACAGGGCAAGTTCTGGCTCCATTGAAGGCATGGACTTGCTGCTAAAGCACGTTACAGATATACACACCCAGCCCTGAACATGGATGCAGGTCTGTATAAGCAGCTTTTTAACGTCTTGGTTTACACTGATTGTTTAGTATGTGGCCTGATTTTTTATTTATTGCACAGTATAAAGTCTGATCTAAAGATGGAAGGAGTAACTGTCCTGCAGGCTCTTCTGAAGTGGCTCATCTTGATGGTATCTGAATGTGTCAAAAGCATTAATTTTAGGAAAGCCCTTATGCAGCTACCGTGACCTTTTAGAGATATGGAGTGGGAAGGGGGAATGATTTCTAAAATCTCCCAATTTTACTTCTCAGGTAGAAAGAAGAGGCCTGGGGCTGATATTTCAGCATAATTCAGCACTACACAGCACTTCTCCTGGTGAAAGCACAGTTTTTACCCTTTTTAATGCAAATATCCTGTTTGTGCAAAAATAGAGTGGCTTTTATTGGCTTTTTATTTGAAATGCTCCCCACTGAGCGAATTTTTAAAAAAAATATAGGAAAGGACAAATATGAAGGGAAATTTCAACTGCAAATGCTTAAAGTTTGGCAAAGCTGTTGCAGATGGGTTTGCCCATCCCAGGGGTCACGGAGGCTGGTCCCACTGCCGGGGCTGTGGGAGGGCACAGGGACACTCCAGCTGGGTTTCAGCAGGGTTGTGCTGGTGCCCCGAGCTCGTGTGGCTGGACGCGGCATCAGACCCTCTTCCACTGCAGCCGTGCCCCTGCAAACAGGGTCAGGGCAAACATCTCCCCATTGGCTGCAAGGAGGGAAGGTGCAGTGGCACATGCTAATACCCCTTGCACCGGGTCCCTGCGCAGCACCGCTGTCCCACTTCTCCAGCAAAAGGAGACAGCATCTGTCAAAAGTGGGGCACAGGTGAGTGGGGAAAGCAGGAATAACTCTGGAGTGAAATTTAAGTCAAATCTGTCATTCATGCAGTTATTCCTGAATAATCCTGGCTCCCCTGGACACAGAGTATGGATAACTGAAATACTGATCTGGGACCAGGTATTCCTATTGTTGTTCTGCATCAGAAAGTCATGTTCTCAAAGAATTGAATGTACTGCACATCTCAAGTGTAATTTTTTGGCAGTGTATTTGGCAACAGAAGCCTGATGCCACAAGTCTGCGAAGATGCAGGCAGAGTGGGATCACCCCTCCCTCACTGGCGAATGCAGCATGAGACGCTCGTTCATTCGGACGGAAAGCAGCAGCCTCCTGTTTATCAAGTGAAATTGATATTGTCCTTCTCCAGCTACTTCCCCGGGCTGCTGGCAGCGCTCCTGTCCCAGCGCTCACCACCCCTGGGCAAGGAGAGCCACACGCGCGGCGTCGCGCCGTGACTGATAGTCACCCCTTAGTCTGTGTGCAACGCCCTCAGCTGAGACGTGGTTATCTCATGGTTGTTATCGGGGTGACGCCAGGCACATCTCCCCTCTGCCCCTAGGATTTTAGTACTGATGCTTTTCTCTTGCAATTTGCAGTCCTCTCCTGGGATCGCGAAAGATGCCTTTGTCACGGGTCTGGTCATTTTCCACCTGGCGCTAACTGCTCCGACATCGCTGATGCAGTGGCATCTGGGGCATTTTTCTGGCTCTGACAGAGGGTTGTGTTCACGTGGGCTCAGCTTCACTCCTGGTGGTAACAGCATGCCAGCATCTTCCCCAAAGCAGGCTTTTTTGAAGGACATTCTTCCTGCTTTGGGGAAGATTTGGAGTATAAGTAAGTGAGTCACATTTCCTGGAGGATCCTTTTTTTTTTTTTTTTAAAATGCTTGAGAAATCGACATTGCTCAATCACTGTCATTTGCTGCCTGCCAGGAGCAATTCTCCAAACCTCCACTAATTCTGCAGTGGTTTTGATTGAGACGTCTCACTGTGCTGTTTTTGGTGTTCTACCCTTATCAAATCCTCACAACCAAAATACACAAAGCAAGCACACACCTGAGATTAGGACCTAGAGAAGAGTAATTTACAACCAAGGCAAAAGATTAGATCCTGGCTCTATCTAATAGCATCTTAGGCACTTTTCGAGCAAAACAGTTCTGTACATACTTGGTCTGGATAGGACTAGAGGAATTGGATGATCTAAAATAAGTAAGTGGTTTTATAGCATTGCTTATCACCATAGTATCAAAATCTTGAGAATAAAATCAGTATGAAATGAGCACAGACCCTAGTTTTAATTCAGATTAATTTCAGGTGAGCCATGATTGCATACTTCTTAAGATAAATGTACAGAGGATCAAATATTTCTCCAAGCACATGAAAACCAAAATGTATGGCGAATTTAGTGGCATTTGTAAGACACTTAACACTTTAAAGGACAAAACAAATCTCTGGAAAAGTTTATTTAATGATATTTTTGTATTTTACACCTTGTGCAAAAAGAAAAGCCAATCAGTGTTGGTAAATGTCACATATAAATTTGACAAATAGCAGCAAATAATTGAAAGCTTTTAGCCAGAATAAGGGCATCCCCTGCATGTCCAGTGCAGAGCCATCAGTCAGTTTCAACAAAATATGAACCTGAAGCTCCATTCTGGTTTGCAGTGAGCTTTGTGAAGAGTTTCAGCAATATTTGATTACGTTTGCATGCAGAAGTTACGTAAAGTAGTAGAACATCTGTGTCAGCAAAACTAAGAAGTAAACCCAAACTTGAATCTTGATAATATATTTTAGATGAAAATACAGCTTTCTCCTTATTCCCCTTGAACGCGATCTCCCTCACTCCAACAAAACTGAAAGCAAACAGAATCTGAACCTTTGAATTAAAACCACCCCAAGACTCATTAATCTGCTTTTAATTTCACTTTCCTTTTTTTTACTTTACTTTCTCTAGTTTCCTTCCTTCTGTTTTCATAAGTAACTGCAAGTGCCACATTTTTAAAAAAAAACACCAGAATTTAGCTAAAAACAGTGATTATGTTGAGTACTTTTCTGCCCCTGAAGCCAATATTAGCACTGAGCGGACCACAGTCTAGAGCTGCACCACTAGAACAGCACGTATTACCTCAATGTCCTGGCTGAGCTTTTTAACGATGCTTGTAATGGTCTGGATGTGGTTTTCCAGCAGCTGCTGGGTAGCAGTTGCCCCGTGCTGATAACCTTTGCTTCCCTGGAGGTAGGAGACAACGTCATCTTTGATTTGGAAAGCCTGATGGAGGAGGAAAGCCGTAGTCCTCTCCTGGCTGGATAACCGCTCTTCCAGGAGACGAGCCCTGTCTCTGGGGCAAGGAGGAGGGGAAGGGACTCTCCTGTGAACACAAGAACGCCGATGTCACACCAGTCATGGCAAGCAAGCCAAGGGATGCGAGTGTTGGCAGTCTCCCGTCCACAGTGGGACCAGTCTCAGCGCCAGCTGTCCAGACTGGACGTTGTACAGGGGCTTTGATGCTCCCGCGCATTGTTCATGCATCCCTGCAATGCCACTAGTAATAACAATGTCTCAACGCAAGGCTAACATTTGGTATTGGCCCCATTAACGGCCTCGGCAACGTAAATGGCATTTTTGCAGCTATTAGGCAAAACCCATACAGCTTAAGGACCTGGACTTATTTTTCAGAGGCTTCAAGGTACTTCTGTAATATATCACCATTGCAATCCTCATTTTAGCCTCTTCCTATTTCAAACAAAGGGAAAACCAACCATACCCTGTGGCCACTGTTGGAGACGCCCTGGCAGATATGTCGATGCTCGTGCAGAGCATCCCCAGGAGGATACCCTGGCTGAGAGCAGCCAGAAGGAGATCTTGAGCCAAGAGCAGCAATGCTTGTGTTTAGTTTTCCCTTGTATTATTTACACCTACCCAATGGAAAGAAGTCTCAAATCCTAATGGTTTTCTTACAGCTACCCACTCCCCATCCGTCTGCTGAAACCCAGGGGAATGAGCCAGGGCTCAAATACGATCAGTGAAACTGTGTATAAATATAGAAGAGAGGAAGGATGTTGGAAGGATCTGGAACTGGCAGGTACAGAATGAAGCTCAATTTAGATAGGCACAATCTGGAGTTTGAGGGAAACCAGAGTCTCTGTTCACTTTTTTTGTAAAAAGCCAGAAAGAGATTTAATTACTGCAGAAGCTTGGGCTTGCATGTTATCCAGGAAATGAAGTTTGGTTTATGTCTTAGTTTAACCTGAATAGCATATTTTTTATGCTTTCAGTGCTATATGAAGTACCCTTTCATCACTCAGTTTAGCTAAACTCTGTAGCTTAATGATGAAGAAAAATACCCAGTTAGTCATTTGCGGAAGAAGTCATACAGGTTTTCTCTGATCTCTGCTTTTAGACTGCTATAAATAAAAGTTCTGATGTAGAAATAATTTTTAAAAAGAAAGGAGAGGAGAAGAAAGTTCAGCTACTCTACTCAATCAATACACAAAATGCAAAGACGACAGTTTAATGACTGAAGTGCGCCTGAGGATACTCTGCAACAAATTTTACAGCCATATGGGCTGCAATGATGTTCTGCAGCTGGCTTATGTCTGTCTGTACCAAGAGCTGCTTTACATTTGTCTGCACAATTAAGGTTTTAAAAAAACCATAACCTTCAGCAGCCATGAAGTAACAACAAGATCCGAACACTTAATTTCAATCTCTCCTTGGTAAAAACTCTAAGTATCAAAATGACTGTCTGACCCTCTTCTGCTTGTGACAGCAGAAGTCACTGGTTGGAAGTGAAGTGTATCCATAATCTATTTTTCCCCTTCAGTTTATGGAAGCATCTTGTTTTTTACAAACCATCTTTCAAAAAAAAAAAAAAAAGATAATTTTTTTAGAGGAAAATGGTTGTATGAGAATATATGTTCAGTGAAGTCCACTGATGTACAGCTTACCTTTCATAGTCCATCTCAAGACATAGGCTTGAGGTGTGGCTATGGCAGCTTGACCAGTTACAAAATCTTGCCTGACTTGTCCACAACCATGACTGTAGACATTAGTACATGTGGAATAGGACACATTAACTCAATGCACACTTAGGTAAATCTGAAACAGGTCTGACCACATTGCATTTTTGTGCACATGCACCATGGCTCCATGGGTGCAAGCAGTGCAAGAGCAGCAGCTCGATTTGAGCCTGAGCCCTTAGCAGGAGTTGCAAAGGACTTAAATGCATGGTCTCTGAACCTTTATTACCCTCAGACTCTGCCTTTTCACCTGCCTTGCAGCCAGTTTCCTCCTGAGGAGTCCCAGGGAATTCCCCTCGGACCCTTCACAGGTAGCCAGGCTGGTCCAGTGACTCCCGTGACCAGAAGGATGGGTGTTGCTCTCCCATCCCTCTATCCTGCACTTCCTCTGCTCCTTTTCCCTGATCCCAGTCACTCGGTCCCATTTTTGCATCCAGAGCAGCACAGAGAGGAGAGCTGAGGAAGCAGTAAATGAAAAAAATAAACCACAAAAACTGGAAACCAGCCGTGACTCATCAGGCTAACAAGAAGTTTTGCTGTCACAATTACTGTCTCCAGCCCCTCCTGAAGGGCTGGAGCCTGCAGGATGCTGTCACAGCCAGAATCCAAACTCGAGGGACTTCTGAGCCTTTTCATGTCACTGGTCCGGAAGCCCCTGTTGGCCGGCCAGACCCTGAGCAAGCTGCTGCCGGCTTGGAGTGCATCTCTAAACGCACATGTCCAGGAGCACTGGAGATGGCTACCTCGCATCATCGTCCAGAAATCTCTTCCTCCTCGTTACAAGGCTGGGACTGTCATCACCCTCTACCCTCTGTCACCTGGTATCAGTTTGAAGGCTTATATGCATAATCAGGGCAATAAACCACCATTGATCCTCTGTTGGCACAGGGAGATTTACCAAAGATTTAGGGACATCATTTACAGAAATTAGCTTCTGCTACAAACATCATTGGCCTTCTAATTTAATGACAATTTTTGTTTTGATTTTGTTTGTCTTTAGTAGAAGTAAGACAGATTTAGGTCCAAGACACTTTGATTTTTAATGACCTCCTTCAAAAGAGCTGAGTGTGTGCAGTAAGCTAACCCTGCAATCTAGTGCTCTAAACATGTCAATTATTATTATCAGTCATAATTAACCACTGAGCGGAGAAGCTAGGAAGGTTTTCAGATTCCAGGGACTTCATACCCTACAAGTACTCTGCACTGGTTGCTCCTCCCACGTCAGGATGCTCTCTGCAGGCAGAACCATCTCCTGTGGCTCAGGGCCAATGCGGATGAGATGCCCCATTCTCCAGCTGAAGTGCTAAAGCATACACACTTGTGGCCTTAAGTATCCAGGTATTACCAGCAGAGATACTGCTAGAAAATTAAGGAAGCTGATTGACTGAATAAGAGCTCCCTGGTTGTGGATAAGCTGCAGTAGTTGCTCTCTAAACCGAAGTTTAGAGAACCGGGAGGAATGGGCTGTATCAGAAGACATCCCAAACCCTGAGCTCAGGTGCTGAAGAGTGAGGTGTTGAAGAGAAAGCATGTCAAGCAATTGAAAGATGAAAACAAAGTGGAGAAACAGGATCAGCTGGATCAGATCTACAGTCTGGGTCTGAAGACAGGTTAGCAGAGATGATGGGAGCTGGATGGAGGTGGGAAGAAGAGAGCTAGAGGTAGGTGAAGGCAATCTGGGTCATACTGCTTTCATTTTATCAAGTAGGAGAAAAAATGATAGTGCCTCTATATGACAGCCCCAGCCTCTCTCCTACCCTTGACAAGTGTCACTGGAGAGATACAGAGGTTTCTGCAGGTCGCAGTGCAACTGACTGGTATATTCACATCCCTGTTTTGGAAATCTGTTCAGCAGAGGCAAAACCAGGGCTTGCCACAGGCCATTGGAGACCATGCTTTAACTTTTTGTGTTAAACAGAGCCCCACTCAAAATGTTCTGTGAGCAGGTGGTGGTTCCCAAAGGCTGCAGTTTTACAGCCCTCACCACAATAATCCCTCTTCCTGTCCCTGTGTCCTGCGACATTTCCCATCCCTCCAGCCAGGGTGCCTCCAGCTCCCGGTGGTCCCCCTGAGACCTTCCCTCCCTCCCAGTCACAGCCTGCAGACCCCCTCCACCAGCCCAGAGGCAGCATGCCTGGGGCAGTTGCAACTTGTGCTTGCATTTCTGCATGCTGCTGGTTAGAAGACCAAATAAAATGAAATAAAATTAAATAAATTACTCTCACTTCACACTGAAGGTCAGCAGTGATGCTTCTCTGCAGCTCCACAGTGCTACTGATACGCTCTAAACTTGCAGGAAATCTAATAATTTGAGCACTAAGCCTCCATTAAATCTGTTTGAAATACCCAAGGAATTAAAAAATTTTTACAAGCAGAGCAGCTTTACTTTCCTCAAAAAGCAGACTAACAGCATTGAAGGGACACTTGCAGGGAACTATTGCACATAGGGAGAAAAATACTTAAATGGGGCAAGTACTTCCGGATGCTGTATTCCCTGGATTTCCTTCACCTATTTTTTGTTACTACTGAGAGTGCTTCAGTTGAAAAAAAAAAGGAGACACATTTGGCTCTGTGCTGGTTTTGGCTGGGGTGGAGTTAATTTTCGTCCCAGTAGCTAGTACGGGGCTGTGTGTTGGATTTGTGCTGGAAGCAGTGTTGATAACCCAGGGATGTTTTCATTCCTGCCGAGCAGGGCTTACACAGAGCCAAGGGCTTTCCTGCCCCTCACCCCACCCCAGCAGCGAGGGGCTGGGGGGGCACAAGGGGCTGGGAGGGGACACGGCCGGGACAGTGATCCCCACTGACCCCAGGGATGTCCCACACCGTGTGGCATCGTGCTCAGCACATGGAGCTGGGGGAGGAGGAGGAAGGGGGCATGTTGGGAGCGATGGCGTTTGTCTTCCCGAGTCACCGTTACGTGTGATGGAGCCCTGCCATCCTGGGGATGGCTGAACACCTGCAATTCCTTGGTTTGCTTTGCCTGCCTGTGCGGCTTTTGCTTTCCCTGTTAAACTGTCCTTATCTCAACCCACGAGTTTTCTCACTTTTACCCTTCCGATTCTCTCCCCATCCCACCGGGGGCAGGAAGTGAGCAAGAGGCTGCCTGGGGCTGAGTTGTGGCTGGGGTTAAACCACTAGCTTAAAGTTGGTTTCCCAAAGTTGAAACTGCAGCTGTGCCACAAAAAAAGTCTGTTAGGAAACACTCACAGTCTCACTGACAGAACAATGAAGTTTAAGTTAGTGGCCCGTAGGGTTAAAGAGACCACAAGAAAACGTCAAGAAAATCCAGAGAATGAACATTTACAATTGTGACATCAAGGGCAGTTAATCAATTTGCCATTACTTAAAGCTATTCCCTCAATTCTATGAAGAAAAAGAGTAATCTACTGCGATGGCGCTTTACGGTCATGAGTAATCAACATGCACCTTCAACTCACATGAACCTTGAATGTTCTCGGAAGATGCAAATCCGTCCTCATTTCTCTGCTTATTCAGCAGAAGGCAGGCAAGGATACAGCTTAAAGAGAATCTGGACTTTTTCTGGTTGAGCTGCTGATATGGGTGTAGGAGAAAATACTTCAAAGACCTAAACATAGAATATATTTTTTGTACATTTCTCCAGGATACTGCTGCCGTTCCTGACACAGAGACTGTCTCACCAGCGTGTCCCTCCCTGACCAGCCACCCCCACCATCCCTGCACGGTGCTAATGCCAAAAATGAGTCCTGCATTGCACAAAGCTCACTGACTGAAGGATGGGGCTGAGAAAGAGACATGTTCCTCAGAGCTGAAAAACAGCTCCTGTCCAACCGAGTTGTGGTACAACTGAGTTAATTCATATGTTGCGTAAATCATTTATTTTTGTTTGGCTTTTGGAAACCCATATGCATTGAAGACTTTTTGTAACCACTGACAGGCAGTTTGCCAGGGACTGCCCGCCCTGAAAATTTTCACCTGCTGGGGTAGAGCAGTTTGCACTTCTGATGTAGGTCATTCTGCCCTTCTGGCAGTGTCAGAGTCACCCTCCTTCCCCATTATAATCCAGCTGCAGATTTTTTTCCCCTGAGAACCAGGGACCGTACCTGCTGTGCAGAAGCTCTGTTAAAAAATACCAAGGACAGTTTTAAGAACTGTCTGAAACACAGTAAATCTGGCCGCACAGAATGGTTTCACTGGAGCTATTTTAGTACAGATCTTGAAAAAGCCTTCCAAACCTTGCAGAAATTTACTGCATAACAGTATAAATTACATGCAGCTGCTGTTGCAACACAGTGATCACTATTTACTTCCTAGCTCAGTTACTATAAACATTTCCCATACTTCAGCATGGGAAGAAATGTCTACACAAAAAAGCTCAAAGCTTGCCCTGTATTGCTTTTCTCTACTCGCAGCAATTAACCACAGCACCTTCCGTGCTTGCAGTGGCTCCAGACATGGTCCAGAGGGAGGGACCCTGGTGAGCTGTGAGATTTGACTGCTCTGAGGCAGGTGACCTTGAGGTCACCTTGAAGCTAATACCTTAAAATGTGACACTTTGGCCAATCAAATGAACAAAGAAAAGTGTCCACATTTTAAGAGCAGTTCTTATTAGCTTATTCTCCCAGCTAGTGAAATTAGCAGGTCACAAGTTTGAGATACGGGCTTGAGACAGTATCATCCCCCAAGCAGAAGCCACCCGGTGCCAAGCAAAGTGTGGACTTGTGGGTCTGTAACTTCACATGCCAAGATGTCTGAGAGACTGTGCATCAGAAGCAGCTCTCAGCATCACCGTAGGGCAGGAGCTCCAGCAGCACCCAGCAAGGGCACCTGCTGCCCCTTGGCAGGATGCAGGTCGGACTTGTGCTTATGCTAAAACTGCAGCGTGAAATCAGTGCTGTGATTTCATCTTCCTTGGTCATTGCAGTGCTTCTAGCAGAAATGCAAGTGCAGCATCTCTGCTGTGGATGTGTAAATGTGGGCACGAGTGATCTGTGAGAAGGGGAATAGAAGGCAACATGTCAACAGCCATGCAGATGGCTCTAGCAAGTCTAATACAAATATGCATGGGCGTGCAGAGGTAACAGCCCGTCTGGGAGCTCAACATTCAGAAAGTTCGTGATGTGCGTTAACCGTCTATGAAACGCTCCTGGCCTCGTGGTGGGTGGTTGGTGATCGGCATGAGGAGAAGCCAGGAGCTGTGCATGTCCCACAGCTCTCCAAACAGCATGGGAAGCTAATCCTTGCCCAGAGGCACAGGGCGTGGGAACGATGGAGCTCTTATTTCAGAAAAATATCTTTGGTTGGCTCCAGCAGAGAGCGGAGCAGAGCTTGGGGCAGGCAGGACAGGAGGTTTGGAAAGGGCAGTGGTGCTGCGTGGAGCACCCAGTTCACCATGGGGCTGAAACCAGTTCTACAGGGTGAGGGAGCCACAGCGGCTGCTACCATGCAAACCACCACGTGGAGCTCCAGGGGAGCCTCAGAAAGTACGTTACTGGACTGCAGAGGTTCATAATACTTCTGCATGAATCAGCTCTTAATAACAGTTTTCATCCCTGTTGTAGAAAGGATGCCACAGAAATCAGCTCGCCAACACAAACACTCTGCCACATGGAGCAGGTTGTTTCACAACCATGGTGTGATAACCGAGGCTGCCCTGGGAGGGGCTGTAGCTTGGGAATCAATGAATACTGCGAGATGGTGAGTTCAATTTGTTTACATTGTTCTCTAAGTAACCTGCTGAATGAAATGACCAGTAATGTGACTCATCTCTTGGTATCTAGATAAATACGGATGTAAATAGTGATGTATGTCCGAGGATATTGAACTTACGGTTCCTCTTGTAAAACTGTTATCCCTTGTAGATATGAACAAGCCAAGGAAAAATTCATCATGTAGTTTATTTTTAATTTAACATATTTAATATTAAAATGTATTTAATATATTTTTCTATATATAAATGCCACAAATTGTTAGCTGGTTTTTATATTATATATTACTAAGCACTTATTTCTACTGATGATCTAATAAATCATTATGAAGGCTTCTGTATGAAGAGAAACGAGACTATAAAATAGGCACAAAATTGCATAGTTGTTGCATAGACAACAACTTAAATAACCAACATGCAGCAAAGGTGCATACAATTCCTCATAAAATAAAAAGTACAGCAAAGTAACATGAAATGCAGTACCGTACGTGCAGCACAATGCAGCTGCAGTTTCAGTAGTGCACCCAGCTGTGCTGATGGCTTTTTATGTCACGGGCTGTAACGCCGATAGATGGGTTGGACCAGCAGCAGAGCGAAGGTCTGACCTCCTCCATCCCACCCCTCTTTCCCACAAGACTCCTGGGGACTTCTGGCCATCCTGGAGTAATGAGGGTGGGGATTTTGGGATCATTCAGCTGTTTTTCCACATTGTTTCTCAAGAAGCCGCAGAACACAGTCTGGGACGCAGGAGAAAAGGCTGTGGGCAAAGGGTGGGCGACCTGGAGTGGAGGTGAGCAGAAAGTATTTGATGAGTTTAACTCCAGGCATGTTCCTTGCTAAAACCAATAACAAATGTTTTGCAGCATATCCACAATAACGATTTGTCAGCATTGCCTAATTGCTTCTGTCATGAATTAAATAATCCTAGTGCTCTTGTTAGCAATTCCTTGATAACATCTGTTGAGCAAGAGATTTCTAAGCAATGAAAATGATCTAAGGAGTTCAGCAAATGGCTTACTCAGCCTGCTGCTGCACTGAAATCTGTCTCCTGAATTTTCATGTAAACCAGGCTGAAACATGAGCTGTCTCTTCCCATACCAAATAAAATCCAGACAAGCTGGCATGCCTTGCAGAGTTGGGTTTAGAGTTGTTGAGTATACTGAGTATAGAGAGCGCACCAAGTATCATTGAGTAGACCATTTAACAGCAGGAAAAACTAGCATCAGTGAGAACTGTCTGGGAAAATGTCTCAGACCGGGAGAACCACCATCGCTCTCTGCCATTGTGCTGAAAGCTGTGCTCCAGGGGCAGTGGGCTTCCCATGGCCGCCTCCATGAGGCTGCAAACAGGCAAACTGAGGAGAGCCCACAGGGTTTGGGGAATGCCCTTGTAAGAGGATGTACGGCTTTAGAACTGCACCACGCAGGCAGCGCAGACACTATGGCTGGGGTTTGAACACAGGCTTCAGGCTGGGAGGATTTGCTTTTTCCTTCTTGGTAGCACTCTTGGTTCATCCCTTAGCTTGCTTACTTTGGGTTTGCTTGGTTTTACAACCCCAAGGGCTGCTGTGATTGTCTGGCTGGACTTCCCATATAGCACGTTTCATCAGCGATCTCGCAGTGGCTAAACACCGGAGACAACCTTCAGCAATTGATCACGACCTGTGTTTTGACATGGGATCAAATCTCCAGAACTGGAGCCAAAACCTGACATTTTATTTCCTGTCCATGACACATAAAATTTTAACGTTAATAACATAATTCCCCTCACATTTTTATCACCACAACAAATTGGTGGCACATATGCCTATAGTTGTCTAAAAGCAGAGATACCAAATGCATGCAGAACATTTTAAAATAGAAAGCTTTTGAGAGACATCAGTCTGCAATCTTGTGAAGGATGGGATCCAGCTAGTACAAAATTGTGTAATTGCAGATATTTTCCCCTTTTTCCTTGACCAGTTTCGGTCCCTATTGTACAAAGGGAAAGTTAGAAAAATAATTAATACTTGCCAGAACTTTAACTAGCCGGCTCTGCTAGTCTGAGGCTGCTCATGTCTGCCTGAGCTTGAGGAGGATGCTGTCTGCAAATGTTTTAACTCATTTGTTCTAAGAAATCCAGCTGCAGTCTTTATTTGCTGTGTCACTTAACTGTGTTTGCAAAACACCACCGCATCACCTGCCTGTGACAGTTTTGGTGCAGAATGAAAAACACTTGCAAAAAGGTCTGTCTTCAGCCCTCCACCCTGGCACCTTCCTGGGCTTGCTTCCTTGTTTTTTTTAAGGAGCATACCCTGAGATGCTTTGGAGGCAGAGTCTTCCTTATTCTGGTTGTGGACACGCTCAGAAGATACAAATGTGTTCAGAGGAGTCACCAGACCTTTGAAAAGCCCCTCAAAATGAGGCTGGAAATAAGGATTGCCTAAAAGGCTCGGCAAAGGAAAGGCTCAGAGGAGTTCTGTGGTTTTGTGCATTTAGTGTCTGCGTGCGTGCAGTCACGGGCACAGAGCACCACGAGATGTTCGTGCCGTGGGCCTGGGGTACCAGCTTCTCTGTACATCTGCCCGCCCCTGCCTGGACCACAAAGCTTATCCTCAGCAAAATGTGTTGGCCGCAATCAGACAAGTCACGTCAAAGAGGAGAATAACCAGACTGGTAAAGCTGGCAAATAGTCATAGTCTAAAATCACATGCACCAGGAAGAAATTCAGTAATTCAGAAACAACTTTCTCAAAACCAGTATGTTTGCATTAGCGTTGTCCAAAACGACACTTTTGGCCCATAAATGCCTACCGTGACTGTAAAACCTTATATAGGTGTTTAATAAGGGTTGGACTGGATAATAAACATTTTCCTAACATTGCTAATGGGAAATCTGAGTAAGTAACCATAACATACTTCCGTCTGTCTGTACGGCATTGTTTGCACTACATCATGAATTATGAATGCATAAATTAAGCTTGATAATACACATGGTTATGATTCTGTAAGAAAAGCAATGGTAAAGGGTTTCTGGAATTCAAATGTCTGGGCTGGTGCTACATATGTAATATCTGCTTAGGCAACAGCAGTTTCATATATATAAACTTCTTAATTAAAGAAAGGTTTTAAAAGAATAACAGAGCTGCAGACTGTGGCTTCTTGTATAAATACCACCCTAGTGCCACAACAGCACCAAATTCTCCCCTTCAACAGGAGCAACTGAAAGCCTCAGGAAAGCCACAGACTGTCCCCTTTACCCTAAAACTAACCCTTTCCTCTCCCTTTGTCTTTTGAAACTTCAGCTAATCTTAATCCCAGGCAGCCGGAGGTCTAGAAGCAATTGACAAGGAGGCAGAGGTCATGCCCAAAGGACACCAGCCTCCAACTCCCCCTGCAGCCAGCAGCCGCTTTGCAGGTTTGCTGGGCAGACCAGAAAAACAGCAAGCAAACCACAGACACGCCTGCTGCTAACCTCCCAAATATTCCGTCCCCTGAGAGCAGGCAAAACACTTTAAATTAAAATAAGGTCCGAAAGGTTCACAAAACTTGCCTCCTTAGCATGTTGCAGCAGAAGCGGACAGGCCACCAGGTCCTCGGTTGATGGGGACTGCTGCTACCAAGGGGTTTGTGTTTGCTCTTGTCTCTAGGAAACCCTAGTGCCTGCTCCAAAGAGGAAGTGTGCTGAGGATTAGTAGCTGTGTTCCTCTTGCCTATCCCATCTAAATTACTGTGCTTGAGTCAGGATCTTTCACCCTCATTCAGGGAAGTGCGGCAGGGCTGAGGAGCTGCTGCTCTCCCAGCCTGGCCAGAGAGGAGCCATGAGGGGTACTGGGGGTGATGAACACTCCCCGACAGCACCACACTGGCTGCTCCACGGTGGGGGACTTGCCCCCATCTCTGGAGGTGTGTGAGTCCCCCCACCTCCAGCTGTGAAAACCTCCTCAGCTCCATGTTCAACATCTACCCAGGAAAACTTCAGCACAGTGGGTTGCCCTTCCAGCGAAATATATGATCACAGGTGAATAAATTACCAGTGAATCAGGGAGCACACTGGCACATTTGCAGATAATTTCTCCAAGACAAGTTGCACAAGACCTTGCAGGAACCTCTTCTGAAGGCTGTTGTCATTACTGTTTACCTGGTAGTTGCAGTGCCAAAGCAGCGTCCAAGGGCTTGAGAGCTGATTTGGCAGAAACACCCGACGTCATTCTTCATTTCCAGGTGGGCTGGAGAAATGTAAAGCCGTAGTCAGCGTAGATCAGATGGATGTCCAAGAAATGGTAAATGCTGCTGTTTCTACTCAAGGTCTTGCATGCAGGGCAGCCAGCGGTAAGACGTAAAGGCAGGGCTTCATGCACGTGGTGCACGTCATTGTCAGCATCTGGAGGTACAAAGAGGCATCAGACATGAATAGATCACAGCATAAGTGATCAGAGGATCTCATCTGACAGCCCTCTCCGTGTCAGTGAAATCTCCCAGTGTTTTGCTTGTGTTATGCAGCGTGGATGAGCAGGGGACAACACAGAGCTGATCATGTCAAGATGCAAAATGCAAAACGACAGTCCCTTCCTTTTTGTTGATGCTTCTGCAAGTAGAAAACAACTGTGATTTTTCTACAAACATATGTCAAAAGCAAGAGCTGAATACATAAGAAGACTAAAAGGCCCTTAAGGAAATATCTTTGAACATAAGGCAATATTTTAGCTTGAGAAAATGGCCTACAAATCAGCTTAAATCCTTCTGTGTCACCGTAGAGATAAAGCATCATATAGTGACAGCTGGATGGCTCCACTAAGGCAGCCGAGACACTCCGCAACCAAACATCTGGGCACCCCTTGTCAGCTCTGCTCTGGTGAAAATGACCTGCAATACCATCCTAGGGCAGCATTCTGAAGGTCAGCAGCGCTGAATTCTGGAAAAGGTGCGAGTCCTGTCTCTTAGCACCCGTTTTGGGAAAGATGGTGTGAAAATCAGCCTCCCAGCTAAAATAAATCCACCTTGTGACTCCTCCGGGGGTGACACAACCCTGGGCAACACCACAGCACTTGTCTCTTCTCAGAGGACGGATAGCATTTTGCCAATAATTTGGATAGAGGGGAAGGAAGTCCAAAAACCACCACACCTCACTGCTTCAAATTTATCTCTGTGCCCTACCTGATCCCCAAGGATCTCCTTTCCTCCCTCCAAAATATAACTTTCTAGGATGACCAGAAGAGGAACTTCATATACACTTTATCAGTTGCTGATGGAAAGCAACATCCTAGAAGTAAGAATATTGCCTAATCAACCAACCAAACTGAAGGTTAGCTATTACTAGAAACTCAGGTCCATTAAATACCAAAGCTTGCACGGTAAGTTTGTGAATTGAAAATATGATAAAAAACTGAATTAATCACCAATATTAAAAAAATATGGTATGTTTTAAATAAGGAGTTAAAATTATTTATGTACATTTCCCAAGACTTATTTTAAGACTGTCTGTGCACCTCTGCAGCTAACAAAAGGTTTAACCTACTTCTCAGACAGAAGGTAGAGAGAGAGATATATATATGCTCCTTATATATGTATAAATATTCCTTTATGCTCTTCTTATATATATATATAAATACATATATAAAGACATATATATATCTATTTAAAAAAAAAAAAATATATATAGGTTTCTTTCACAGTCACAATGCCCTGCAGAGGCATAACNCTCACACTTAATTTCTTTCTTTACCTCTTGGAAAAGGAGGAAGTGTTTTTTTGGTTTTTGTTGCTGTTTCTCTACCCATGGAGTAAATTTGAGCTGTGTTCCCAACCCCGAAGAGCTATATTTTGGTGGCAAACAGAACCCAATTAAAAGTGCTAAACAGAGAACCTGAAATCTAGCCAAAAGCCAATATTTTGCTTGTTGAGGGGAATCCATAGAGAAGACAGAGTAACTGAAAACTACTATAAAATGTGGCAATATCTATTGTATTCTGAATTTTTAGCAGGGAACAACCTCAAGAAGTACTAGGTGAACCACACACATGTATTTGAGCTTTCTGGAATATGTCCTCAACTTGTTGCTCTCTTAATGGATCCCACTGGTTTTGGACAACATTTGCAAAAAAACAGAGAGACATGATGATCAGGAAGTCCTGACTGCTCGAGCATAAGAAAAGTTTGAAGTAAATAATTATAATAATAAATTATCTTAATTAGAGAGCTGGTCTCTCTTTCATGCCAAAATTTTTATTGCTTGAATCAAGTGGTGGAAATTCTTTTCCCAAACGGAACAATTAAGAAAAAATTAATCATACTTAGATATTAAACTGGAAAGCCTTAAGTTACTTTGGAAAATCTATATTTTCCAATATACAGGAATATCTCTCTGAAGTTACTTCTAAGCAGGTGCAGTAAGAATTTAAAGATATAATTTTTGTTACTTATTAAAATACATTACTATTGATATACCATCTTTTAAAAAAGAAAAATCCAGACTTGTACAGCATTACATAAGGGGACTTTTTTTTTTTTATAATCCCTCCCAAGAGGAAAAGGAATGTACTCTTAACAAATACTGCTATGGACTTACTTTAAATTCATTTGCACTGGAAAATATTTCAATGCTGTAGTGTCATCTGTCAACATCTGGATATTAAAGTAAATATGATTGAAATAAGAGGGAACACTCTATCCTAAAGCAGGCAGGATAGAAGGCAACGTGGTAGAATCACTGTTTTCTTAAGTTAGTGACTGAAACACCTGGTTTTTAGGCATCTGGTTGGTGGAGAGGCACCCCCCAAGCTACTAGGCTAGGTGGGCAGGTCCCTGAGCTCCCCGCAGACCTTTAAAAGATGTAACAAGAGGTCCCTCTTTGCCCCTGCAAGGGCAAGCACCTCCAGGGCTGGTGCAGTAATGGAGGTTGTGTTGCAGTCCTCTACTGGCACCTTCAAAGTCTTCCGAAGGTCTTCCCCAACCCTTCATTGCATCTCGAGGAATTTCTGCTCACGCCTTTTCAGCTGGGGGGAAGTAGCAGCTTGAATACTGCATCCACACCTCGAATGCTGTGTTTGGTTTTGGGCCCCTCGGGACAAGAAGGACATTGAGGTGCTGGAGCGTGTCCAGAGAAGGGCAACGGAGCTGGGGAAGGGTCTGGAGAGCAAGTGTGATGGGGAGCGGCTGAGGGAGCTGGGGGGGTTTGGTCTGGAGAAGAGGGGGCTGAGGGGAGACCTTATCGCTCTCTGCAACTACCTGAAAGGAGGTTGTGGTGAGGTGGGTTCGGTCTCTGCCCCCAAGTTATCAGTGATAGGACGAGAGGAAATGGCCTCAAGCTGCGTCAGGGGAGGTTTAGAGTGGGTATTGGGGAAAATGTCTTCATTGGCAGAGTGGTCAGGCACTGGAACAGGCTGCCCAGAGTGGTGGTGGAGTCACCGTCCCTGGGTGACGTGGCACTTGGGGGGACATGGTTTAGGAGGCCTGGGGGTGTTGGGTTGGCGGTTGGACTTGATGATCCTCAAGGTCTTTTCCAACCTTAACAACTCTATGATTCTGTGAGCAGAAAGGCATGCAGAAATATGCCACTACTAGTTTCAGCAGTGTTACGTGACACTGAAGCCAGAGGATGGGTTCAAAAGGATCTGGTGTGGGTTTGGGTTTGCTGTTGCCCCAGTCAGAGCAGAAGCAATGGGCTTCAGGCATCCAACACTGCCTGACGAGACCCTCTTCTGCATTTTCCCCAAATGACAGTAAGATGAAGAGTGGTGTTCATGGTGCCTGTGACAAGTTGTATTTTCAGACAGATGGGCTTCCACATATCTTGTACCTCAGAAAACTCTCTGGGGACCTGGCAGAGCTGCTGGGTAACCATGTGTTTCTGAAGGCAGCCCCTGCACGGCAGGCTCTGGCATGCTATGTTTAGCATGGGGATGAACAGATGGGCTGTTTGCATGGTGCCCGTGCAGGCTGGATTCCCTCGGTGTGAAAATAATGCACATCTTGTCTAGACAGCGTTTAAATGGAGACAGGGAGGATTCTTATGGAAGACCTGCTTGGCTTTTCCCATGCCGGGTTTTCACTGATGGTGCACTTCTAACAGGAAGGCAGTGTGCTCCAAAATCAGGTTTCTTGGAAGCTGTCCATTTACTGCGACTTTTCTCAATCATATCCCTGTGTTCTGCATAGACAGTACTGTCTACTTCTGTGCGTGAGGTCCTGAACTTGTATCTTTGCTTGTACTCTTTCCAGTTATTGGGTCTTTGGTATTTTATTTTTAGGTGATTATCAATGCAGAATAGTGCAATTCTTTCTCTGTAGATAGTTCAATAAGCAACAAAGTCAGTAAGACCAAAAATAAAAATACATATTTTTAATACCCATTTCAGTAGTGACCCATATAAATTTATCAGGTAAATCCTTCCCATGCTATTTTAAGAAAGCTTTTATGTATGAAGTTGGAAGATTTGATTAGCAAAATGAGGAGCAGGCTCCTGCTTTTGTAAAAGAAATCCAAACTCCTGAAAAGCACTCTGTGTTTAAACCACGTAAATACAGCATGGCTAGCTCAGAGGCAGACCCGAGTTTTGTGCAATCTGTAACATAAACCAGAGAACATCATGCAATGGGAAAACCCACAAAAGATAATGAAGGTTTGATCCTAAAGCTGATGGCTGGTTCAATCTCACAGCTTTTTCAGCACAGCCGTGCACAGAAGGAGGTGGCCAGCAGGCAGGAGCGCAGGGGGAGGCAAGGTGCTGCCGAAGGGCAGAGGGGCTGTCAGTGGGAACCATGGGGTGGCTGGCCACCCCGCTGTGGGACCCATGAGCTCCTTCGGCCCCAAGCTCCCTGAAGCTGGCAGGAGCCCACCAGCACCACAGGGCTCATCATGGGGACCCTGGAGAAACCCTCAGGAGGAAAGACCAAAGACAAGCACTCATAGAGGAATCACCAACATGCAGCCTGTAATCACTCAGGAGACTGGGGCAGGAGCTAAAAAGCTTACAGATACGCACTTTTTGGTTTTTTCCTTTTTTTTTTTTTATTTAAGAATCAGATGGATTACTTGCATCTGAATAGCACCAGGCTTTCAACTGCTCCAAAGGAAGATGCTGTATTTGGCTTCACTTGGGAACAGCCCGTTAGCGCAGACCTGTTCTGTGAACTAGGACTTGATGGTTGGGTTTTTTTTCACAATCTGAATGCAATTAAAATTATTGCTGTTTCTATTTCAATGTAGAACTTGGCAATTCTTGCTTCTGTAAGCAAGAATCATGACATTCTCTTATAATTGAACATGCCGAGTTACAAAGATATACGTAGCAAGAATACAAAAACGGAGAGTGTCAGTGGGAGCAAAGATGATATCGCAGCAGATTGCATGTGTGTTTGTACATATTCAAACAGTATAAACTGCAAAATTCTGGAGTGTTAACTACTTGACACTCCGGGTCACTTTATGTTAAAACATCCAGAAGGCAAAGGTAGCATGATAATGCTGCTGTTCCCGTGCATCAGACTACTAGGTCTAGTGCGATGAGCTGGTTTGCTGTTTTTTATTTGCTGAGTGATTAGACAGTTATTCCAATTAGATTTTATGGCTTCCTATCTGAACGGTATTAACTCCACACAAGTAGGAAACGTTGTTTCAATTATCTTAGCTGGATATAAGCTCATAATATTTTTCAGTGATGAGCACTACAGAAGTATTTATTAAATTCAGTGAACCAAACCGAATTTACTAGCATACCTAACACAGCACAATAATTAAATTAATACCACTATAAAGGAATCTTGCAAGAATACAACTGTTATATCCCATGCTTAAATTAAGTAGAGACTTATACTGCATGTGAAACACAGCAAAGCCCACATTTAACTATACACAGAATATTGTAATGAGCAATTCAAATTTTGCTAAAGTTTTTTTTTTTTATTTAGTAGGAATAAGATGCATTTTGTAAACAAATTGGGGAATATGACTTCATAACATCTTTTTTATTGTCACCTGACTCTTCTGAAGGGGATACTTTGCCTCAGGTCAGTTACATGTTATCATTGGAGAAAGATCATTATATATTTACATTAACACAAAGATACACCTGCATAGCACAGAATTTCCCTGTGGCTGTGGTCTTTGGCAGACCTCACTAATACAGCCTGCTCTGTTTCTCTAGGTATGCTTATTCTCCTCTTAACTTTCTATCGCTGTGAAATTTTCCTTGACAGTAAGAAACATGAGGAAGACTTATTTCTTGATAGAACGAGAGGGGCTGCAAATGTTTAAATTTTTGCAGAAACATGAAATTGCTAAGTAATTAAGCCTCTACCTATTTTTATTATTTCTATCCTAATGATAGGATATTTATTAAAAGACATAATATTGAGTAATAAGTGTAACAATTTTAGGGATTAATCTAGAAAAAGATCAAACATATTTAAGGATGTGTGTGAAGCCATTAGGGCACCCACAGTCTTTCATTACCTCTGATCAATAGTGCTGAGTCTGCAGTAGATGGGCAGGAAAATAATTTCTGTGCTACATGCTCTTGGAAGTAAAATCTCCTCTGAGTGTGATCCAAGACAAAAAGATTGCGAAAATTTTTTATTTTGTAGAAGGAAAAATAATTGTGCTCCCGATTATTATTTCTTGTTTCACTTCAACTTGGATTCTTTCTAAGTGTACTCTTTCAGCAGGATGGACTGCTGTTTCTGCTTTTATTACAGAAATGAGTGCACTTTCTTAGCTTCATGTAACTCTCAAAACAAAAATGATGAAAGCTTCTTAATATTAGCAGCTCTAATGCTGATGAAACAGAAAAAAATGTGACTGCCAACCTCAGTTAATCCTAAAAGGAGAACAACTATTGCAGCTATTACTGGGATTACATGCATGCAGCGGGGAGGGCATGTTTGGTACAATGCTGCAATAACAGCCTCACGATAGCCTAATCCCCATATTATCAGCAAAAGTGTTCCATCATGAATATATAGGCTCTGCATCTAAGATATAAGGTGTAATTTGTAAGGTGTACAGGTGTAATTTCACATTGGTGACATAATAATGTTAAACAGACTCCTTTAAATACAAAAACTATTTGAATACACTGTTTTGTAGTTGTTAGTCTTGTGTAATTGATCCAATGGTATATTTTTAGCAATGATTTATTGATATCTGTTTGTATGAGTATGATACTAGCACTGACCATATCAACCCAACACTTTTCAGTTTGGCCAGGTAACCAAGACATGTACTAGGAGTGGCTGAGCAGCTCTAAAATAGGCCACCCTTCCCATAATCTCCGCTCTCATTCAAAACTATTTGTTGTTCCAGTCAATGCTTAGGAGTGGAAAACACTTTATGTAATGAAGCTCAGCGCAGTGAGTTTAAGTTCCTTTTGAAAAACCAATTTATTTTTCACCCTTCTGACCCTTGCTGGTCCTCCTGGCAGGCAGCTGTAGGAGAGAGCAGGATCGGACCAGACAGGTCGTCACTGGCCACTGTGGGCAATGAGCAGCCTCAGCTTTAAGACTACTCGCGTGTGCTTGAGGACATATCTCCCTTAAAAGGTTGTCTGTGTGCTTTAACTCAAATATTACACTGCTTACTAAGGCAGCAGATTGGTTTTATCCCATAGGATTCATTGTAAGGATGGTGCCACAATTACTTTAGAAATTGCAGTGCTTGCAGCGGTTGAGGCAGAGTCAGTTTTAGCATGTGCCCCTCTTTGGTCAACACTTAACTTGTATTTCAGTATTATTTCTTTGAGAGATTCAGTGAAAGCATGAGACAGCCTGTATAAACTCTAATGCAGAACGGTTCTTTTGATAGCCATGAAGAAGAGTAATTAATGCAGTTTAAAGCTTGAAGTAATAAAAGTATTAAATCATCTCCACAGAGAGAGCGGACATGTAGTCATGTTCCTCTGAAGTGTCTAGAGACACACAAAAAATGACAAAATGAAAGAGCCCTTTTTGGTTAGTGGGGAAACAGCAGCAGTTGGCTCAGAGAAATGTATCTTGTAATGTAACTGAAGGAAGCAATTTGGCTTAGAGTTGATGGCAGAAATAAAATATATTTGGTTTTAATAGTATTCAATCAAAAAATACAGAATATTTTGTTGCCAATGAAGTAAAGCAAATTTGATGAAAACTGGCACAGAGTCCAAGATGAAAAAAAGTGCAAAGAAAGATAAAATAGGGGAGCCTAGGAGCCTTGCCTAGACACCACCAACACAAAGGTAGTGAAAGCTGCCAAAGAAGAGGGGAGCTTGCCCATTGCCATCATGCTGGGTGGAAGCAGAAGAAAGAACTCTCAAACCCTGTCCCTGTTCCAGAAAAACAAAGTACTCAAGTTAGACATGGGTATCAGAAATATCAGCCTTCCTCACAACTCAGAAATGACTGAGCCTCTTAGGAGACACCTCTGAGTGTACTCATTTCACATTGCTCTTCCATTTATAGTTCAGGATATTTTTGGCTGAACATAGTGGTGCCTAACAAGAATTATGCAATATTATCCAGAGGAAGAAAAAGCTGCTATGAAAATCATAAAGTTTTGCTGCACTTATAAAGCCTGCTTCAGAAGATCATGTCTCTTTAATTGATTTTTGTTGAAATTGATGAAGCATGATGTAAATATAAATTAATCTATTAATTGTACAAAAAAGCATACCGAAGTATACAATACACAGTATAACGAAGAACATATTTAGCTCTTCTAATAACATGACATTTTTGTTACATTGCTTTGAACATTTAAGTCCCTGTTAGTGACAGGTCATCAGCTTATAAAGATCAGATTGATGTAGGTATTGTGTAGTCCGTTCGGATGGAGTGGTTTATTACTAATCCTCTCTGATGTTTTGCTAAGCATTACTCAGTAAACATCTCACCAACACATTTTCCCTAAAATCTAGGATATTTAATCTACTTGCCACATGTCAGACAACTTTTCAGTCAAACTATCATTCCAAAAGAAATTGATGGGTGAATCCTCCAGACTTGTGGAGGGCACTGATCTGGTGTCCCTTTCCATCTGTGTCTTTCAGGACGTCACACGAGATATAACCAAAGGCAGTCAGTAGCCTCCTCTGCTGTTCAGGAAGAACTGACATATCCCCATGCCCACCCCTAAGCAGTGCTAGGACACCTGGGGTAACCTTAATTCCCGGTGCAAAGTACAACGAAGAGGGCTACATTACTTTTTCCTACCTGACAGTGACTTTCCGAAGCTACCGTGATGGTAAACATGGAGAACTACTTTAAAAAAAATTAAAGAATTGAACATTGATGTATTCCAGGCACAAAATGACTCATAAACTCTTTTACTGTTGTAACACCTCTTTATCATTTGATCACCATTCCATATATGAAATTTGTAAAGGACTGGATTTGTTTTTTTCATGGCTTCTTTACGCTGTCCCAGACCACTTGGTGTCAGGCGGTGGTCCATGCATTTGTGCAGATACTGGGTATGGTTATCTTCCTATACGTAACCAGGCAGTGAGCACGGTTGTGCATATTCACTAAAGAAAATAGGTCCTGAATTAAAATGTCATTTATCACGTTATTAATTCAGATGAATATTTGACGACATCTGAGAAGGTTTCATCAGCTGCAACAAGCGAGGACGCACAGAAAAACTCACTAGAAATTCCTCCGGAATACTGCTACTTCTATTGTCCTCCAGCTTGGCTTAACCCCGAAGTGCAGGTTGACCTGAATTCAGCTAAAAGAAACATCATTTTGACTCAGTCCAAACAGGCATCATCCCTCCTGCTACCCACACCCAGGCAGGCTGTGCAGTCTGGAGATCTCGGTGGATGGCAGGTTATGTAGGTCTCTGCAAGGAAGCGGCATTTGTAAACAATCCCCTGTGAATTCTAATTACAGGAGCTGCAAAGTGGGGGCAATGATGGATGTGGACAGCGGGCTTCCTCAGCATGTGAAAGTCCGCTTTTATTAACCAAGCAAAACCTGCAGCCTTGTCCACAGGTATTGCTGATCTCAGTCCAGTGTCACAGGGCTGTTTCAGGTGGGAAAGATGTGGGTTCCTGTAGCAGAATTACTTCTGTAGCAGTAGATTTACTAATGTACAGATTAGTCTTCTCTTATGGTATCATGTACTCACATTATATTTCTGATAAAACACAGTCGTTTTCCCAACAGACACAGCCATCAAGTTTTGGACAAAATAATTGTTGGCAGCGTTTTGTGATTACTCATTGTTTTCCACCTGACTGTGAAAGACTGAATTAATTAAGCCTATGAAGTAAGTGTTACATTAATTAAAACATGCATGGCCCCAGAAAGCCCATTGCACATCTAAGAACTCATATTGTAAGACAACAAAATACAGGTCAGCTTTCTGTACGTTAATGAAACCAAATGAGAAATGGATCTGCACACCAGCTTATTAAAGCACTCATAGTGAAAGGCAGATAAATGTTTTTTACGGGCTCCATTCCACGCCATCATTTTCCATCAGAATTCCATGCCAATAACAAGACACAAGAAGGAGCAAGCTAGAAAGTTCTACTGTAAACCTCAGAATAAAAGGGAAGAATATGGACTTCTGTATCCATACAGGGTTCTTTTTTTGGGAAACTAATATGTTAGTCTTTCTTAATTTAAAAATAAAAATTATGCATGTCACAGGGAGCATGAATTTTACAAGATGTTGTTTTATTCTTTGTGTTTAAAATCATGAGGGAATGACTGCCTCAGAAACAGGTAGATTTGTTAGCTTTGGAGGCTAGCAGATGAGGGTCATGACAGACTAGGCATACTTCAGCATCCCACTCCTTGCGATCAATGATAAAGAACATTATCTTTATTTATTCATATTGCATTTTTTCCAGAACAGTTTTCAGGCCAGCTGAACAACCTGTCAAGGGATTTTTTCAGAGAGGAAAGACGCTAGTCTATAACAGCTTCCATCTCAGATATTTCGGGTCGGTAGTATTACCCCCGGGCAGTATTACCACTAACCCAAAACGTCAGAGACGGAAGATGCTATATCCTTAAAGCCCTTTAGAGTACTGTGTTAGTAACAATATACATCCAAACCATACTGCAGCATGAGGGAAGAAGAAGCAAACAAAAAGGAGTGTTCCTGTGTCCTGTAGTTATTTTTGGGCTTACTGAAGACACTGTGATTGCTCGATAGATGGGGCATTTTTTGGGCATATGTACAAGGTTTTCTTCACAAGCTCTTCCATGAAAGCTGACACAGGAGGTGGTGTCCTGTACGGCAGCGTATCAGCAGGGTACCATAACACAAGCCTGCACAAGACGTTTGGAAACAGGAATACATCGGTTTGGCAAAGGCATGTGGAAATGCAGGTGAGATCCATCTTGGGTGCCCTTGCTGGCATTCCCCAGGCTGCAGGCAACCCCAGCTTCCCGCAGCAGCTCAGCATGGACCTGGGGACCCCAGCACCTCCCAGCCCAGCTCAATCGCGCTGCTGGGAAGCCTCCTCTGAACTGGGACCCCCCCAGACATTCAGAGCTTCCAGGATTTCGGATGTGCAGCAAGGGTTCATAAACCCTGGGAGCTGCAGCTCACCGGAGAGGTTTCCAGCTTGGGCTTCCGGGTATAAAATCATTTCCAGGTTTTTCTAAAATTCTTCTGGATGACTTTTCTGTATGTGCCAGTGTATAGTTAAATGCCTCAAGGTCAAATGATCAGGCATTCATATCATGCAACAGCTCTGCACATCATTATGTAAACAGCGCACACCAACCATCCTTCGAGAGTGCAAAGTCTACAAAAATGAACATTGCAGTAGTTGCCTGTGATCCTCGCTTGTAGTTATTTGTACATGTATTTTAAATGCTATTAAATATTGCTAATCAAATTGTTTCATAGACTACTCTCCATTTCAGGAATGCATTATGCATCAAATGATTTCCAGCAATATTCAATCATCCTCTAGTCCTTTTGATTTATTTGAAACTGTTCACATTCATTTCATTAGACAAAAATTAATTTTTCTATGCATAATTAACTCTTTGACCAGCTGTTGTCACTGGTTCTTTGAGAAAAACACATAAAAAGAGCTCATTATGAAGGCGAAATCATTTAAACCTAATGCCTAATTTCCCACCAATGATTGGGTTTCTTATGGATACTTTCAAGGATGAAAAAAAAATTGCCAAGAATAAAAGCACATCTGTCACAAGCAAGAAACAAATGAAATACCTTTTGAAAAAATGTCTTTAAATATCTATGTAGTGTAAGCAAGCAGGGAAATGTGCACCTGTTGCTTAGATGGATTTTACCTTTCTACTTTTCATCATAATATTCTCTAAAGTGTTCTGACACTTTAAACTTCTTAAAGCTGCCACTCAGAGTTAAAATGTGGTATGACAGACTGTAGGACTGAATCCGTCAGAATGTCTGACTTCACTTGAAATGAAAAGGCAAAGACAACTCTGAAAAAGCAAACAAGGCAAAAGAAGAGTGAATGAGAAAGATGAAATAACACTTAAAAAGGAATATGCAGACAAAGGCAGAGAGTAATCACAGTGCTTGAAAGGATTAGTGGGAGTGAGATGATGGAGAAGGTATGTGGGCAGTGCGAGCACTTACAATGTGGATAAGAACATATCATCACAAGAGGGATTTGGTATCAGGGGATGAAGGCAGCTTGCTCTGCTCACATATTTTGGGATGCTGTTGGAAAAGCATATTGTGCTGTAAGATAGCGCTATAGCTCAACACAAATATGTACCCTTGAATGCTTGTTATAGCCCACATCTGCCCACGACGGCCCGAAGGAAGGAATACACGTGTTTACCATGCTGCTCCACAGGGATCAGCAGCAGGAGCAAATCCCTGCAGGGGACTTTATCATCCTGCAACTACTTGACCTATAAAAGCAGAGAGGGGAGCACTGTATTAACCCTGAAAGACCAAATTCTTCCTGTGCAACCCATAAGGTGTGGAAAATCTTTCAAGTAAAATGGTAATTTCTTGTCTCCTTGCAAAGTCCATAAAAGAACGGGTGCTAAGGAAGCCTCTTGTAGTGCAGCCAAATTCGGTCGGTTCCAGAAGAGAGGATCCATGCTTGTTTTCTAAATGCCAGCTACCTTGGCTTTTTATATAATTAACAAAATCCTGCCATAAGTAGCCTGTACAATTAGGGGTGGCGCTTCCCAGCGAACGATGTGGGACTGATTTCTCACACAGCACAGCCATCAGTCAGCAGTTCTGCTCCTCAGTTCTCTTCAAAACTGGTCCTTGTTCAGCAGAAAACATGGCACAAAGAGGGGGAAACACAGGCAAACCCTTCTGAGTACTGGGTTTCCTCTGTGTACGTATAAATATACACATGTATATGGGTATATTTTCACACATTTAGTAGAAAAAAAATGAGCCTTTATATAAATAATAGACAAATAATATGCTATTTATCATATTCACAAGGTAGTTCTTTCCTTCAAAATAAAAATTAGTTTTTTTCACTTGAGAATATTCCCATTACAGATGACATCAATTCAGACTATTGCACCAAGCAGATCATCTTGCACAGATATACTTTTTTCTTTCTAACTCCTTGTTTTCAGCTACTCTGCTTTTTCTAATTTTTTGCTTTTCCAACTGCAGTTATCTGATCATAACTTCCTAGGCAAAAGGGATTTCTTAAATTATTTGGTCAAAATAAGAATGCTGCTCTGCAAAGCGATAGGCAAGGGCTGGGATTACTTACTCTGCTGCTGAATAACTGGTAATTTTTCTTTTAATAGCTTTACAAGCAAAATGACTCTTATGTTCTGCAGAAAATTAGTTTACGTGAATTGAATTATGAGGCTGCTGCCAGATTAGAGGGACTACTCCTCTCCTCTTTTTTGACTACCCCCACATTTGATTTGCCTCCCCAGGACCAGGTAAATAAGTGAAATGCTCTGGCAATCCTTACGACCTTCTAGTGAACATGGCATAAATCTGAAAACAAAATATTGCTTATTTGTAGTACTGCCTGGCTGCATTTCATGCAGCAGAAACCTCAGCAGTATAAGAGTCCCCTTTTCATCTTCTCTACTTTTGCTAAAAACAGATTATAACAAAATATAGGGGAAAATCAGATTTATTAAATTTTTTTCATTTGCAGTGCATCAGCTATAGAGAGATAAACACAGAGATAAATAGAGATATACAGGATACCACACTGGCTCCCGAAGACAGCATAAATTCCGAAATGCTGAAGTTTTGAAGTAGGAAATAGTTTTGTATTTGTGTGTGCTGTTGTTGAAATACCTAAAACCGATAAGGAAAATGTCAGACAGGGCTGCCTCTATTAATCCCACCACCTTATAAAAACATCAAATGCCTTTCCATAAAGTAACCATGAGTCACTGCAACTGTGACATACCCCTGTGATACACACACGATGCGTCAGCCCAGCTCTGTGATGCTTCACAATTCAACAGATGTGAATGGGCCAGAAATTTTCAGCAACACTTGAGTACTGCTTTCTGAGGCTTTACAGTATTCCCTAGTGTATAAAACTGTTCAGCCAGGACTTAAAAGGTTTTTCAGCTTCATCTTTAGACAGTCGATGTTTCACATCTATTCACAGATGTAAAAATCCTGCTCTCTTAATTGCACATGTGACAAGCCTATAATAATTACAACAGTTGCTTAAACATAGAGACAGCTACTTTGGTTTTATCTTTTATTGGTGCCTTCTTATACAAGACAAGAAGTTAGCCCTGTCTGACAACGAGCCATCTGCAATCAGTAATGAGTACAAAGAACTGTTAGCTGTAGTTCTAATAACACATCAAGGAAAACAGGTGCTGAATATTAGTAGGTACACCTATTCTTCACTGTGTAAGACAAAATTCTGGGTTGACAACTGCATTTTGGCACGTATTTGCTTGCAGTTACCTGCACATTATGAAACAAGCTCACATGAGAAGGTACATACCCAGGAATCAACATGCAAAATGATGTGCACATTGTGCACATTAGACTCTTTGGATTTCATACAGGTATGATCTCAGTTGCCTGTAGGCCACTTCCACAACACAGATCACTTTCCTGAAAAATTTTGCTTGGTGGAAAAATCCCAAGAGTCGTGCCTAATCTCAGCGATTGGGTCATGAGAGTTTGAGAATAATATAGTCAGATGACAATTTCCCATGGTCATCAGAGGAAATTAATTTACTTTTGGCATGACATTGCTATGGTTTGAAAGGACTAGTGTTAGTTTCGTGCTGCTGAAAAAAGGATATCTCTTGTCCTAAGGACACATTCTTTCCAATGTAGAATGTAGACACTGTAGAAAAGATACTAAATACAAAGTATTTTAACATTCAGAGGTATTAAATACTTACAAAACAAAGTTCAGGTGAACTGTATACATAATCCATCTCCAGGTGTTGAACAGGTGGCTAATGGGATTAATAATGGGCTACAAAGTCTCCCATTTCCCCTGAGAAGTCCTCACTGGGAACGGATGTGAGCTCAAAAAGGGCTATATTCCCACTGCCCAGATAGCAGCAGTTCTGTTGCTCAACAGCAGCTTCATTTTCAGAGCTCTCAGACTTGTACTTTTTGGCTTCAGTTCCCAATGTGGCCTGCAACTTGGGCATTTACACATGCAAATAATTGCACGTGCAGTTAAAACATGTGCAAATATTAGTTGGTAGGCATCCAGCCTGGGATTTTCAATGCTCAATTCAAACTATAAAGCATAGTAACACATGTTATTTCCATACTTCTTTCTAGACGATTGCATGTGCAGGCAGGTAATCAGATAACAAGTTACCACTGCTTGCATCTGCCATTTAAAAAGCCCAAATGCAAAAGAGTACCCAGAAAATATGACATTGCCCTCACAGCTCTGAAAATCTGTCTGTCAATGAACACTATATTCACCAGCTGGCTTCTGCGCTGTAGATGCTTTTGCAAACCCTCAAAAATCAGTTTTGTTTGGGCTTGTGCAGGATCCTGTGGCACTTCTATTGAACTTGGCTCTCAAGCAGCTGGCCACAAATTACTATGCATTTTATCAATGTAAAAATGTTTGTCATTAAAGGTGACTCTAGCTTGCCTTTAAAGCTTGTTACTCCTTGATATGCAGAAGTTCCTCTCTCTCTGCCATGCAACTTGAGTAAATGCATTTATGAACTTTGAAAAAGTTGACATCAGAAAATATATGGTAAAAGCAACTGAAAAAATAAGGCCCATAAACATTGTATTTGTCATGAGTTTCATATTGAAGTTATTAAAGAAAAAAAGATCAAAACTGTATTAGACAATATTATATACAACGGAAATACCTGTTATTTCTAAGTGTCTTTGTCCACTGAAAGTATACTGAAAATACGGTGAGTTGTTTTAAAGTATTTGGTCTAAATTAGAGATAGGGACTACAGGCATCAGCTCGAGGGAAAATCTAGCAACGTAGTTGGAAAACAGAGTTGGTCCACCAGGACCGTAGAGTCTTTGCTTTCCAGGAGTCTAGGTAAGCACCAGGAACCATTTCCATGCTATCGTTGTCTATTGCAGTTTGTCAGAAACGACACTTGCATTCCACATTGGCTGTTTTACATTGGCTACAGGTGCAGGCACTAGTAGTTATTTATTCACCTACCTGCACACGTGCATTCTGTCGGGATAATATGGATCTTTAATCAATCAAAGCAGAACAAACTTAGGATTGTATTTCTAAGACTGTCCCCACCACATTTACATCTACATCAGATGTTTTACTTTTGTCTGCTGCTGTATGTTTTACGTCCCCAGTGAGTACTGTGGACATAGGCTTGGTCCAACAAAATCAGACTAATTTTATCAGATCAAGTATTGTTCAGAAATGGGCAAGCCTGTGGACTATAGTATATATTTATTTAGGATCCAGAAACACATTTTACACGTGACAGAAATTAGGGTTTTTGAATCCTTTTCCTTGTAGGTACAAGCAACAGCTTTCTAAAGAGTAACTTATGCAAGGCTCAGAGAAAGCCCACTGCATTCTACAGGAAAGAACCACCGGTCTCGCCCATAAGGCTATGGATCGAAAGTGCATACAAATACATATTTCCCAGTGTGTAACACCCCCTGTGTGTGTAAGATGTACTCGTGCCTCTTCCCCGACCCAGACGTAAGGGGGAATTAGCAGCCAGAAGTTGCTCCATCTGCCTCTGATGCACTGCCTTTCCCAGACATGCCGTGACACGCCAGACAAAAGCAATGCCAATGTTAGTTATCTGTGACTGCAGTTATTCTTCCTACAGAAGCTTCGGTGCTTCAGACACACCTTAATTTTATACTACCTTTTCCTAGAAATTTGCCCCACAAATTATTCAGTATCTTCCTGTTTTCCCTGTCCTTTTTAACTTCTTATTAACATGTCACCACAGAGTCTTCATGTTACTTTCTAGTCTGACTGCTCTCTGCTCCTTTTTCATTGGATTCTGCCTCATGAGCACTGAATCTGGTCTTCCTTACCTGGAATCATGGCAGACTAATGACATCTGAATCTGAGCTATGCTTTTGAATCTCATCTGCCTGAACCTCAAATTTAGGCAAAATACATTTGCCTGCATGTTCTAGTAGGACTTTTTGGGAAGAACTTTTATTAAAAAAAACCCCAAACCACAAATCACTTCCTGAGATGATCATCTGTCATCTCCATGATAATTCAGAAAGTGACTTTTTTTTTTTTTTTTCATCTGTAAAATGGTCCTGAGGGAACAATGTCCAAAGGCACTTTGGAGGAACATCCAATGCTGAACAAAACCACTTGTTTTGGTCTTTCTTCTGATGAAGACTGAGCTGTCTCTGACCTTGTTTCAAATAGCAATAAATCGATCTTTAGATGATAATGGTTCTTTTCGTATTGATTTGTGTATGCTAGCTTTGAAATGCTGAAAATCATTCTGGAAGTTCTGTATCACACCCATAATTCTCCAGTAATCAAGTTCATCGAGTTTTTTCTTTCAGAAAGCTCTAATACTCATCTAAGCATACCATATATATGTGGAGCTGACTGTGTACATTGCCCTGAATGTTGTGTTCATCTTTGCAATGACTGCTAACTCCTAAATGAGGCTATATCAGATTTCTGTGAGAAGTCTGACAAAGTAGTAATTTTTAAGTGAAATATCTACGTTTATCTCCTATCTCAAGTAAAAAAAAAAAGTATTTTTCTTCTACTCTGTTAAGAGCAGCACAATGCTGTAATGTTTCAGACTAGTAAATATGACTCTTTTTTAAGCTTTACATATGTTATTAGTGTATTAGAACAAAATATCGTTGTGGCTTACACAAAAATGCATTAAGGAAATATGATGAAAACCTTCATTTCCAACCTCAGTCGCTTAATGAGTCAGTAAATATTCTCCTTTCTCAGATCAAATGCCATCCACATGGAGACAGAGAAACATAAATTACAGGGAAACTTCAGAATAAATCTAACATTGAAAAGCTTAGTCAAATGCCAGAAGACAAAGGGAAAATATCCATAACACCAATGGAATGATCCAGGTCCACAGCAGAGAAATAGTTAAAAAGTCACACCATAGTCACTTTAAAGCAACCCAAATCATAAAGCAGTTGTGTACCAATTAATTCTCAAGAAAAAAATGAATTGTTAGCACTTAAAATTACTAGTTATGATCTTAAAACCAGCACTGCGGTTTTACTAAATACATACACTTCCCTGGGGTTACGTTGCAATATTTATCATGTTTAACTGCAGTGCCGATACTAAGAGAAATGCAAGAGTCTTGCGGATGCTTGTTCACAATGTTATTTCTGATTTACCTTCTCCAAACTACAACTGTAAGAAACTCCTAGCAGTAAAGCTGTAGTGAATAATTACTGGATTCCCAGAAGTAAACCACGCCAAATGTGTCGGAGCGGGTGCAGAAAACAAACAAGAGGTGTCCAGACAGGAGAAGGAGCATCATCTTCTCTTAGCACTGTACGCCGCTAGAGGATTGTCCGTCTGCTACTTGGCACTGTCTGAACCTCTGACAGGTGGCTCTCACTCAGATATATTCTGCACTGGGGTTAGTTCACCTCTGAATCATAGAATCATAGAGTCGCTAAGGTTGGAAAAGACCTCGAGGATCACCAAGTCCAACCACCAACCCAACACCCCCATCCCTCCTAAACCATGTCCCCAGGTGCCACGTCTATATGATTTTTGAACTCCTCTAGGGATGGTGACTCCACCACCTCTCTGGGCAGCCTGTTCCAATGCTTTGGTCAGTTGGGGTCCCCTCCCAAATTTTCATGCACCCCCAGTGTACTTGGCGGTGGAGCAGTGTGAGAAGCAGAAATGGCCTTGTAGGAGCTGAGGAAGCAGCTTCATTGACCTCCAAATGTGCTTCATATCTCAGCGTATTCCTAGCGAAGCCCTTGCTAGGTGTGGGGGACCCAAGGAGGAGGGATCATGGCAGGAGCGGGGAGTGGAAGTGCTCTGAAATCCTCCACCTTGATCTGCAAGACGTATTCGTTGAGAAGCGAAGAAGAAGCTGAGCTCCCTCAGTACCAGAGTATTCAGAAGAGAGAGCTTCTCCTCTTCCACCAGCCTCCAACCCCCTCCCCGGCGCAGGAAGGATTACAAGGTGATAACCTGGCTGCAGAAGACAAGGTCTCCCTGTTGCGCAGAAAACAGAGCAGAGCAGTGGCCAAGAGGCTCATTCTGCACTTGTGCATGTTAGCACTTAGGTGTGCAAGACGGGGCCCAGTTGGATGGAAAACCTCCTCACTCCCGTGCTGTTTGGGCTGCACAGCGTGCACCTCTGGCACACACTGAAGAGCAAAAAAGCAACGAGGTAAACTCAGGGAATGGTGCTCAAGTGTAGGCTCTGTAGCTGTGGGGATGGGCAATGCGAGAGGGGCACCAGTAACTTCTGACAAGGTGGCAGGTGTTTTGGGAGCCAGAACAAACTAAAATTAAATAAAAATTTAAAAAAAACAGGAAAAAAAAAGAAAAAAGAGAAGGTCACAGTAGTGAATACTCAGTTGAATAAACTAGTAATGACAGCTACAAAGATGCGTCCTAGTACTCAGGAGGACTTCAGAGATAAAAGATACAAGAATAAAGATAATAAGAGCTCTGGAGTGTCAGAGACAAATACTGGAACTTCAGGGCTGTAATGAAAATATTACTCTAGGACTGCTACAAGGGGCCAAGAGCAAATGGTCTGCACTGCGGCTTGAAACATGGGTTTGTAAAGCCAGGAAGGTGGCAGTCAAGTAAAATTGTAGCTGAAAGGATACAACAGACCAAAAATTTTATTAGAGTACATTTAATTAGAGCATAGTTACGCAGTTACAGAAACTGCTTTTGACTCTTAGTGCTGCCAGAAAATTGAAAAAACTAAGTATGGAGACAGCCCAATTGAAGAAAAATAAGCACAGAGACAGCCAAGTATTCTTTTATTTAGGTAACCTGATAGGCAGTTATTAGGAAAAAGGCTGAATTTACAGACCACCAAGGCACTAAAACTCTCAGTCAAAATTAAGAACCAAGACATTTTTTAATTTCATACCAGATAGCTTTCTATGTCCTTAGACACGAAAACAGCTTAAAAAATATGACCCAGAGGCAGAATCAGGCAGCAATATACAACCAGATTTACAGTTTGCACAAGCCAGTGTAACACAGCTACTAAATTCAGTCCTGCTCCAAGATACTAAAAACATGGCAACAGCAGGAGAAATGCAGACAACGGTTTTCCTAGAACAAAAGTTTTGCAAAGGAGGGGGGGAAAAGTTACACAGAGTACGAATCACTGTCCTAGGAAAACCTGGCTAGCCACAGGGAAACAGTAAAGTGGTTTAGGAAAAAAGCAGCAGTTGAGTATTTTGGGAAATGCAGAGCAGATGGATGGATAAACAAGGAAAGTCCAGGGCTAGTATACTGTCGGATCATTATATGATCAGACTGAAATGCGGTAAAGAGGGGTGTTTGAGGTCAAACAACAGGGACAGGGACAAACAGACGTAGTACTGCACTCATTAAAATAAGTTAAGAAGGCTAGACAAGGTGTGTGTTTAGGATTGATGTGACTGTATCTCAGAGAGATACTCCAAAAGTCCAGCAGTCAAGAAGTATTGCTTATTACTTAAAATGCACTACTTGACTGATCTTATATGAAGCATAACATAAGACCAGGCAAAAAGCTCCAAAGACTGAAAAATGAAATATTTACATTCTGTGCGTGAAATCACTAAGACCAAAACTTCCACAGTATATGGAAGAATTTATTTGGGAAAAGGCAGACTGTACAATACATACATGCAAGTCTGACATTCAAAACAAGAAAGAGTGATAATATGAGTTCATGTAAATTGTTTCCTTTATTATTAATACTTCCAGAATAAAGGGAAACCAAAGGAGCTATTTGTATGAGAAATTATAGTTAAAGGAGCTTGACATTTTGGTGATTGAAATAACAGAAAAAGGCAGTATGATTCAGATTATATACATCACTGCGGTCTGCAGCTTCCTCACAAGGGGAGGAGGAGGAGGGGCGGGCGCGGATCTCTTCTCTCTGGTGACCAACGACAGGACCCGAGGGAATGGCAGGAAGATGTGCCAGGGGAGGGTTAGGTTGGGTATTAGGAGAATGTTCTTACCCCAGAGGGTGGTGGAGCACTGGAACAGGCTCCCCAGGGAGGCATCACGGCGCCAAGGCTGGCGATATTCCAGAAGCACTTGGACAAGGCCCTCAGAGCCATGGTGTGAATTTGGGGTTGTCTGTGCAGGGACAGGAGTTGGACTCGATGGTCCTTGTGGGTCCCTTCCAACTCTGGACGTTCTATGATTCTATGATATGTAAGCTCCAAATGACTCTCCAATCAGCCTTTCCATTTCCCACTCCTCCTAATGCCAGTGCTAGGATGGAGGAGGAGATGGAGGAGACCATGAGTCCTCTGCAATCTCTCATTTCAACCGGAACTGAAATTGCTCATTGTGTCACAGGACCCCACTGCCATTTGAGGAACCAGGAGGCAGTTCTAAATGTGAGCAATGTTAACATGAAAAAAAATAATGAAGCTTATATCCTCTTGGAATATTGAAAGCTTACAAAGCAAGAAGGTTGTTGGAGGGGAGATGATTTTAAGCAGAGATGACCCACAAATAAGGAAAATTTTAAGAGAGGGGGAAAAAAAATCATTGGCCTCTCTAAATGTGTTCAACGGTAGTTGAAATAGGTGAAGTGTATTGACGGTGAAGATCAGTAAATGTTCTTCTGAATATTGCAGTATTTGGAAGTTTAATTTATCATACACATAGTCAGTTCCCCATACAACTATACAGGGTCAACAGGAGACACCTGAAAGAACAAGCAGGAATGGAACAAAGGGCTCATGACTGGTGATGCTTCAACAGAGATGTGAAGGCTGAGAAGGACTACTGCTGGAAAGATTCATTCTGAACACCCGAGATGCTTAACATCCAGATGAACCTACAGAGATGCTTGTTTTGACCAAAGGGTAAAAACACAGAACAGTGACAAAGAGTAAAACTGTTATAAGAAGATTTAAGAGGCACTGTGATAAGGTGGCTAAGGATCCAGGCAGGATCTGAAGGATGAGATGCCTAGCAACAGAAGATGCTATAATAAGATGAATACGGAGAGTATCTGCAGTTTTGAAAAATTTTTTACATTTCTTTTTGTTTCTAATGTTAAAATAAATCACATTCTGGTTCTAAGAAGACTCTCAACTCAGTGACTACTGTGTGTGCAAGGGAAGGAAATAAAGAAGCCTGAACTTCATACCTGGAGAGATGCAGGAGTTATGGAGACACAGGTCCCAGCCTAAGAGAGAACCATGAAATTTCCCTAAAAGCTGGGCAAAAGTCTAAAATAAGCCCCCTTAGAACGATCTTTCAGATGGACTGAAAGGGGAAGGAGGTACAGCTGGCCCAGTAACCCTGACAGATACTGAAGGAAACACCAAAACCTGTCCTAAGGAGAACGTTGAGGAGCAGTGGAAACATTTCAAGGTTTTCGCATTGATCTAACAGATTATGAACTTGGAACTCTGTAATGATATAAAACTGCTTGGGTCAATCCGCAAAGGTAACTTTAAAAGTCATCATGATTATTAGTAGTGAATCATACGCACTGATGGCTTTTACAATACCGGAATAAAAAAACAAGGCTGAAGTTGAGATGAATCACAGAACAGAAGAGAACAATTGATGGGCATATTTTGTTGTGCAAAAATACTTGTCATGCTCACAAATAAAGATTAGACTAGTAGAGAAGGCCGAATAGTTAATACTACCAATTTCTGAGGACCCTACAATCATTTAAGGATATAGGGTTTTTTATAAATATTTGTTCATACTATAAAACCAGCACAGATACAATTTAAAACAGGCGTAGGGTACTTTGAAATGTTATACCAAATGTACACTTGCTTGTTAACGTTTATACACATTAGCCGAAGAAATACTGAAGATTACAGACGAATTCAGAAAAAAATTGAAGCTTTATAAAATTTCTAAATTAATACTACAATTCAGCACTAACATTATTGCAATTTAGTACTAACATTAACGATGAAAAAGTGAGCCAGAACCCACTTAAAGAAAAAGATCTGTACATTCAGTGGAGAAGACCTGAAAGGGAAAAATACCTGCTAACATTGGAGGGAGTGCCATATCTTGATGCTCAGTCCTCTAGCAGGGGTTCTTCCCAGTCGTGAGACTATGTTGCTGGATTCCCCACCATTGTGTGTGGACCAGTGTACGGTCTTACTGCATGGTGTGGACTGTGGCACGTGGCTGATGACACGCCGATGCTGTGATTTTGTACCGACCTGTGACTCTGCTTTTCCTTCACTTTAGTCCCAGGAGCCCACACACGTTGTTAGAGGAACTGTGTCAGGCATCAACATGAACGATTAAACAGCTATTAAAGCTATTGCTAAGGAATATTAGCAGCAGGCTAGCAATATGGTTAAAATATTAGAGACAAAGATGTACATGAAATGAAGGGAAATCAATCTCCAGTAAATTGACTCAATTTCTTGTACCAGTGCATCCTATAAACTTCATGGTACTTTACTAACATAGAAAGTGGGTTATTTCACTTCAGGAAAACATTTTGAAGCCTGCACTATCCTAGATTAATGGCCGAATCTGTATTGTCATTGTTACACCTAAAAAACTCAATAGCTGGTTAAAAATATTGAAAACTGCAGCAAGACGACGAAGCATTTTGCACAGCTAAGTTGCGATTGACTTTGTGAGATGCTATGTTTTGTCAAATTAGAAGAGCCATATGTGGCAGGAGCATAATTATCTGTAAAAAATCCAAGAAGAAATGTACTCATTACTGTGTACTTGTGGGTGAAGACAGGACTTGTAGTACTGCCTATAGCGAAGGTTGCCTGAAGCTTCAAATCAGATGACACGGTTTCAATACTTTTTAAATTTCAAAGCCCTTAGCTATTTTGGCTGCAATACTCTCTAAGCTGGATTTCTGTTTTGTGCTGAATCCCAGTTAGAAAGTTTCAAGTAAAAATACTTCAGCGACGGACAAGAAGAGTTAAAGAACATGTGGTTGTCTGCATAATACAAAATTTCTTAAAACAGGCTGGGCAGAGGCAGCCTAAGATATCGCTTATCATGCCAAGGCCTGAAATTCATCAGCGGGTTGCCTACGTCCATTGTTACTGTGCAGGAAAAACATACAAAAAACAATATTCAAGGCTGTCTTAAAAACTGCATTATAGAGAAGAAGTTTGCCACTGAAACTTAGCTCAGATGAAAAAAGGAGACACAAATTCATAATAATTCAGACTGAAGAGACATTGAGAAAGAATAAGACAAAATGACACCAGTGAACATGTGCAAATGGTATTGAACAGTTGCTCCAGGCTGAGATGACCAAAATCATGTTCAGCCTTTGAGCCTAAGGCCATCTCCAAGCAAATACTGCCTCCACAGTTGTGTGGTATGTATTTTAAAATATTACCATCTTTGCTGTATTTTAGATTCTGAATGATGGGAGAAGGGAGGGTGTTTCAAAGGGAGGAGTTAACTGAGAATTTAAGTATATTTCCAAACAGAAATACATAGAGGTAATGACCTAAATATCAGAAGCTACAGAGTACCTTTTTTTTCAAGAAATAAGCAAAACCAAACCAAGACATTTTTATTTGATCTAGACCACTGGGGAAATCTGGGGCTTTGGGTCAGTGTGCAAGACTGTTGGAAGATGAATTATGTAAAAAGCACAGTGCTTAGCATTGAGCAGTACATTTGTTTTATCAGTTTAAATAAAACTAATTAGCATAATGACATATATAGATAGATCAAATACAATTCTGTGGAGATTGATAGCTGCTTTCCTCAGAAAATGTTCTTCCTTTTTGACATGTGTAATTGATGTGTTGGAGATAAAAAAAAAAACATTCTCTACTATGAATCTCCTTGGTTTCATATTTGAAATACTGGATCTTTTTTTTTTTTTTTTTGGTTTTATATTCTGTTTTGTTTTAGCTTATGAAACTGAAGCAATGAGGTGTAAAGAAACATTTTCAGATATCGTTCTTTTATTTCTAAGGCTAATAAAGGCTCATTTGTACATTTTGAAAAGTGTCATTCCCATCTGTACACGTGTTACATCTATATTCTTGTTAAATGTTGAGATTTCCATTTGAATGTTGCTTGAAGTCTTGCTGTGATCTTTCTGCCAGGTTCAGCTTCAACTTTAATATAGCTCAGAGAATTCAATGTGCAGAATGACTCATTTTATTATAAAAACTGTTTATGGTGAATTGATTTGAATTAATGCCAGAATAATCCCACCCTGCCTGTTACAGCATGGCCATTTACTGCCTTCTGGTCCCAGATCCACTTTGTCCCCAGGACAAGGAGTGTTTCTGCAACTGAACAGCATAAGCTACTTTGACCTTTTTCTTTCATAAGCAAATCTACTTTCTGGTTGGATAAAATGGACAAGAATTAGATGGATTTCGAAATTATGATGTAATGACACAATTCTAATGTAAGGAAAGCTTATGTTGGCGTTTGTGGAAAAAGAATCAGGAGGGCTGCCAGCATGTTATTTGGGACCACTCAATGGAGGAGCCACAAAAAGGCAGCACAAGCTGGACTGAAAACACCAGCCTGCAGTACTGTGCCTTGTGCCCACTCCTCTTCGACAATGAGCTTCCACGCAATGTTGCACTTACAAGCTTAGCTGCTATAGTGAATAGATCTATACAAATAACAAATTTTTGGTTTTTTTTTTTTTTTTTTTTTAATAAGAAAGTGTGATCACTGCTGAAAGTCACTGTCATTTAAAGATATAAGAGTAGTTCAGTATTTTGTCAAATAAGGAGTTCTTCTAAATACAATGTTGTATTCTTCCTATACCTACTGGCTTTGTGAAAAGAGTATTCATTTTTCTGTAACTGTAATAGGAATTACTCTTTATGTCAAAAGCTGCTTATTTTAGAGCTGTTTCAACTGTAATTTGACAATAAAAAGAGTAAAACACAAGGCAGATATATATATTGAAATACTTCTTTAGGTAGCCTTTGTCACTCTCCCCAATATAGATGAAGAACCAAATTAATCTTTTCTTTTACGCTTTCGATTCCCGCTCATTGACCAAATCCATTCTTTACAAGAAAGCAAACCTTGTAAAGAGCTTCCGTTTCAGCACATTTCTTCTTTGATTTAAAGATGTTGCCTCATCAATTGAGACACATAAGCTTCCTCCAGGCCTTGATCCATTTGAGCTTTGCTATCTGACGCTTTTGCTTTCAGGTGGTTAGAATCTGATGATTTGTATTCATTTCCAGGGGTCAAAGCAGGTTGACTTACCTGTGATTTTCTATCTTCAATTTTTTCTTTTTTTTTTTTTTTTTTTTTTGGACTATGACTATGTTTGGCTATTTCTGGTCCTGAAATGTCCCTTATCTGACAGGATTTCTCAAAAATAATCTCCAGTGGTTCAGAGGTTATTTTGTCTATTTTCTCCAATATTGTAGATTGAATTCCCAAGGCCCTGGGCCATTTTATCTCACTACTTTTAATTTGTGTTCTTCCTGTTCGGTTCAGCAAAAGTTGTATTGTCAGACACCTGGATAATAACTTTTTGGGGAAAGCTGAATCAGAATATAGGTGGCCAAATCCTAACGGTGTAAAGAAGCGGCTTTTGAAATGAAACCCAAACGTACACTGGATAAATGTACGGCTCGCAGCACGCAAGAAAGACGGTTTTTGCTTTGGTTTGTTTCATGAATGCATAAACCCGTTGTGAAATCATCCTGCTGCTGTTATATTAATTAAAAAAGAGTTTAGTGTTAAGCATCCCGAAATGCAGTGAGGGGCCCACTAGTACAGTGTGCTACAGTGACAAAACGTTGTAGTTGTTTACAATTCTTTTTTTTAAAAAAAAAAAAAAAATACGAGTGTGCGGGATGAACCGAGGGGTTTTTTTGCACGGATACTTCGAGGAACCCGCCCGGCCGGGCTATGCATTTCGCATCCCCGATTGCCGAAGGGCCGATTTGCCCAGATTTGCGGGTCACCCAGGCCGGCGCCGCCTGCAGAGCGGGCTGTGCGTGCACGGGCAACCCCAAATCC
>WEKW01032541.1:86387-117724 GCA_013389905.1 Sula dactylatra
TGTTATTAATTTTTGTATTTCCTTCCATATTTCTTTTGTAGGCTATACCTACCACTACAGGGTATCACTGCTGTAAGGTAAATGCATCATTTTTGTCTAAGGAGCAATACATTCACCTCTGCCTTCCTAGTGCTTTTCTGTAGCCAGTGGAGTTGACATAATTTTACATTTGTCTGAGAAGAGATTCAGCAGTAAGTCATTAAAAAAGCATATGGTATTCTTCCTCCAAAAAGATCAGCTGATTTTCCAGGTGGGCAAATCCAGTAACATGAGTTGTAATTTAGCTACGGCCCATTGGTGGAGCATGTCAGGCGAAGGGCTGTGAGGTACTTGTAGCATTGTTGTTTCAGGTGGTTAGGTTTAGTTTTGCATCTCAGTGAGAAAATGGGAGAGACAGTGGCACCACATGCAGCATACTGTGTTTGGGCGTTGCATCAATACTTTCAGGGTGTTCTCCATTAAACCCTCTTGCTTATAGATGTTTTTAAAATCTGTGGTTTTTCAACTTGTTTTTAAAAAAAAGACTAAACATGCTTAATGTTTGTGTTAAAGTATCCCTAAGGGAGTAATGACTTGGCAATCTATTTGTATTCCTCTGTCATCACATTTTTCTGTGGATGGTCGTATGAGTTTCCAGTCATTAGCACTGATAGCAGTCTGGTAATTACTTGGCGTTTTATCCTTGCAAATGAGGGTTTATGTTTAGAGCATACTTTTTCCCATTAAACCCAGTTCTTGGTCTGATGTATTTGAGATTTTGCATCACTTATGCGTAAAAGTAAACTTTTGGCTGTTGTTGGATATGGTGTGGTGTTCGTGTTTTACATGTTCCCACTTACTTGGGAAGCAGGTGCTGTAACTAGGTACCAAGGAATGGCTGTGGAATTCTTCATCAATTACTCAATTTTTCCTTGTGGGCCCTGTCTTACAGCCTAGAAGATATGGGCTAACTCTACAGGGAAGTTGGAGATGACGTGTAAACACTACCACAGAAAGATCCTGTCCCAATCTTTCATGTCTGTAGTAAATTTTTTTTGACTTGAAGATGCAGGTTGAAAGAGCATCCTGATGGGTTGTTTTCTCTGGGAACTGTAAACGCAATGCAAGGCCCGTCAGGAGCTGCGTATTTGATGGTCACAATATGGGGGTAAAAGATGGAATGCTTGACTTTTATTATTCTTTGGGATTATGTAATTGCAAGCCTGAACATGTTTTGTTTCCCGCTAAGGAGAGAAATTCTGGAATTGATGACTGATGTGTTAACCACCTCTTGGCAAAGGGATTTTGATCAACTCACTCTTCTACTGCCACTTCCTCCCAACTCCTCCTTTACTGAGAGAAATGTTATTTTCTTACTGATGTTATACAGATAAATAGTTCATGTCTCCAGGACTGTTGCTTCCTTCTCCCCTCCACCCTCCCCAAAATGTAGCAGAGCAAAAATCTGGGTTGAATTACAGCCATGCTCTTCCGATAATGTCTTTTCACAGGTGAAATGCACACCACGAATGTTGCACAGTGTTCAGACCAGGTAATGGCACAGCAGAAACACATCTAGAGCTTTTGCTGCCAGTGGGAGGGGAACTTCAACTACTGGGACAGATTTTGTTGAGCCGTCAAAACGTTAAAGGGTCCGCAAAACTTTCTCTGAACTGTTTCTTCATTTTGGTATTGGGAAGTGCGAACCTCTGTGAGCAGAATTTATTCCTTCCTTCAGCCTGTTTTCTCTGTCATTCTTGGCTGTTCATTCTTTTTTTTAAATTCTTTTTTAGACCAAACCCTTCCTATTTTTCCCACTTCTGTATTACCTTCTTCATACTAAGGCCACAAGTTGCTGTAAAAAAATCCAGAGGCAACAACAGAGCGTACTTCTGAATGAAACAGTGTATTTCAAACGTTGCTCAAATATGTGTAAATCTAATTCTTTATAGCTTTGTAATTTTTCTCTAGCTTCCCCCTGCTCATTTGAAAGGGGAGGGAGGAAGTACGTATCTTTCCAGAAAAACAAAGCCAATTTAGTCAATTGTTTAGCTGCTGTTAACCACTGGCACTGTTAAGATGCTCTGTAAAACTCAGTATCAAAATAGTTTTTGAAATGCTGCAGTGTTCAAACTTTTGCACTCCTCCCTCCATCCTATTCTGGGGAAGTTCTGCAACTGTTTCTCAAGAAAATCGTATTCAAGAATGAGTCATGAAATGTGATATCAGGCGGATCAGATGTTTTTTTGGAGAAAGGCTGAGTGCTATTTACATAATGAAGCTGGCTTTAGTCTGAACGCCAGGCGTTCTATGGATAGGATGCCATTTGGTTTGATGCATCTGATCTGGTGGCATTCAGTTTACCGTCTTTGCTGTGCTTGTGGTCAGGTGATCATGTTAGGCGAAGATGAATAATCCTTTGAAGTCTTGCAAACATTTGATGAACAAGATAAAATTAACATGGCTCACAGACCCTTTGTGCAGTATATCCAATTAAGCCATTCAGTACCTTGCAGTTACTGAATATCCTTATTGGTTTCTCAGGTGGTGTGCACTGTTCTGTTTCCTCTCTCTCGTGTAAGAGATGCACGTACCTGTGAGACGCTTGTTCGCTGCTTCTGATGTGTGTTATTAAATCAGAATAATACAAGCTGCCTTGTAGCTAATGATAAATATTTTATGATTAAGGTGGCTTATGCTGCAGTTATAAGAGAAGGAGAACTCTAGCTAAAGCTTTTGTTGGTAACTGTGAGTGAAGTTCTCTTTCCAAGACTTTTCTACCCAGTTCTGGACAGAGCACACAGCAGAGGTCACCGGCTAAAAGGTAGTTTCAGTCTGTGCTGGCTCTTTATATGCTGGCAATGTGTGGGAAAGAAGCTGACACTTCTTCCGGAGACTAATTCTTGTCCAATTTGGACAGGACTTCATTTTCAGCTGTGGCAAAGTCCCTGTGCTCTGTCCAGAAAACATAAGTAACTTCCGGGAACTCTTAGATTCTTTTTTTTTTATCCCCAAAGCTGGAAAATTCTACCTATTCATTTAAACGTTGGCTCAAAAAAATCCAGCTGATTCTATCTGGCAAATGGCTCTAAATTCTTGGAGAGGGAGGACAAAACTCTTTCCAGCAGGAAAAAGCAAATACTAATGTCCTACTGTTGGATTTTCTGGGTGAGGAATGATTATCAAATGAGAGTCTGAAGTTCTAGGAGGCTTGATGAAAAGTAGGAAGAATTATTGAGCTCTGTTAATTGAAGGTAAGAAATGGACCTTCCACCTTTCATTTTGAGGACATCCCCTCTTTGGCACAGACTTTTTACATTCTGTTACGGTTTTAATAACTCAGTTTTAAAATTTTGAACATTATTGCCATTAGATGGGTGTTTTGATGTTCTGCTTTACTGTTGTCAGTATAACATTAATATGAAAATGGGTTTATGCCACAAGAACTGGCTTTTGCAATTTGGTTTTCTACTACATTTTTATGAAAATAACAGTAATACCATGTGGGGATCAGCTGGAGTCCAGGAAATGTGATGGAATAAATGCATGTTCATACTGTAATCCTTGTGTGATGCATAAATATCCGTCCCTGAGTTACAAGAATTGGGAATTTTAATCTTCATCATGTTTATAAGATTTATATCTAAGATTCAGCTAATAAATGTAGTTCAATATGCAGAGTAACAGTTAATCTTCTCATGCAATTTACGTGCTAAGATTTATGTTACAGTGTTTTCTTGAGTTAGTGTGGAATAACAATAGAAATAGCTAAACATCTTGATGTATTGGAGATCTGCATTTCTGAAATGATCTACAGAATGAAGGGATTTTTCTTTTAAACTTGTATCTACACAGTTTGGTGTGGGGGGTTTGTGGGTTTGTTTTTGGGTCTGTTTTTTTTCCTCCCCCTCCCTGTTACAGCAGTCAGATGCTTTGATTGCCTGGCTTTCAGACTAGAAACATATGGTGGATGGCTACATGGTTCTGTGTGGGGAAGACACCCTGGGTGTGAGGCTGCAGCAGTATTTGGGCACATAGCATGCTGCGTATACAATTCCAGATGATATGTTAGGTGTAAGTGACTTGGAAAGGTTTGTTCTGATATGCTCAAAATGGGTTCCTCAGCTTTGGAAAGTTTTAAGTGTATCAGTCATCTAATCTGGAATTTCTGTATTTCATGGGTCTCTTACAGAGGTAGTGTTTCTTAGTCACCTAATGCAGAAAAACTGAGCAACTTCCCGGTTTGCAGATAACTTCATACGTTAACAAAGATTAGAAAAATGAAATAGGAATCATCCTAAAAATTCTGATGTGAGGGAAAAAGGTATATATGTAGTATCATGGATAACACCTCTTTTTGCTTTTCCCAGTAGACCCTTTTCAGCACTATGTCAGCATGCAAAGTGCTGCCTTATTTTGGTTCCAAGTTCTTGCTTCTTTTGCTTTCTAATTTTCTGTAAAACTTGGGAATTTTGAGAAAATTCTGTTCCTTTCCTGTGAGTATAAAGTGCTAGAAAAAATTGTCTCTAAAATAACAAATACACACAAACGGAGCTTTTAAAGGACATTCAGGATTCCCCTGTGCCCCGCAAAGGTGGTATGTTGAAGAATATCATGTATCCCAAGCCCTGTTAAATAATTTCAAATGTTTAGAAGCCACATATTAACTGCAGCTGTACCATTTTCTGCTTTCTGCCGGTGTTCTGTCATGCTGTTTCTCCAGACAGACGTTAACTTCAGGCCTATTTGTAGCAACGTTTTGAATAATACAAGCTGTAGTTAGTCATGTATTGCCAGAAGCCTCTGTCAGTTGCAGAACTGCCAGCTAATGTTGAATTTACTTGATCTTTTTAGCTAGTGTTTTTAAATATGCATATCTTGGCATTGAAGATATGCCATACTCCAGATAAACCATTTACTGACAAAACCAAAGTAAAACCTAAAAAAGCATACTTTTATGATTATTTCTGCTTGTTTCTGCTTATCCTTTTTTTTTTTTTTTTTTTCTGTAATGGTGATCACAATGATAAAACTCAGGCAGTGGTACATTTTATTATTTAGAAAAAAAGCACCAGCACTGCCACTTATGGGTTTATTGGCCAGTTACAGTATTACATGGTCTGTACTCAAACAACTTCTGTCAAAATCCTGGTGTTAGTTGCTTTGGTTATAGAATGAAAAGCAGCTGCTTGTAGTACCTAAGAGTATTCCTATTTTTACAAATGATTAAAAATATCTGGAAAAACAGGAGGAGCTTTTATTCATCCTTAAATGGGCAGCGTGGTCTGGGAGCAGGCACCAAAAGCTGTAGAGGCGCAGTAGCCCAGCACTTGCCAAGAGGACATACCAGGGCCTTTTAGCCACGTTTGTGTAGCACGTCTTCCCTACTGGGATGTCTCTTCTCAGAGCTAGCTGTGGGTGTTTTGCGGGACTCTTGGATGTGTACAGCAACCTAAGGATTCAGTTGTCTGTGAGTGGAGGGGTGAGGAGGGCAAGGGGGAGAGAGGTGCCCATGATGTGCAGGCGAGATGCTGTGCACAGAGGTGTGTTTTGTTCACTTCTGGGGTAGTAAGCGATGCAAAAGAACAAAAGGTGTAGACACCACTTAACTGCAATCAAGTATGGGTTGTTGTCTTTCTAAGCACAGAGATCTTGATGTATTTATTTCCTTGACAAATGCACTGGAGAATCCATATCAACGTTTTGAGAGTTACTGTTTGGAGAGGTCATGACACCCAGGAGAAATGGGTCCTAGACAATGCACAAAACGTTTTGAAATGTTTTGCAAGACAAAGCTACTCAAAATCTTTGCAAGTACCTTTCTATGGAAAAGGATATAAGTCAGTTACTTGCTCTTTCAGTCCTTTTTTAGCAAAGAAAAATGACTTCATTCTGTTGATTTATTCTGATGTGGCTGATGTAATGTGTGTTACTTCTATTGCTGTTGAGGTGGATGATGAGAGCCATGGAGAGAAAAAGAGATGGGGTACTAAAAGTGGGATTATAAGTAATGTCTTGAGATGCAAGGGGAGATGACTAGTCATGGAGAGGTGCTTTGGTGTTGTAAGACTGCTGTCATCTGTTGCTGGGAAATCTGTTTTAGCAAACCAGGTTTGATTTGGTTTCAGAATTAGGTGAAAACAGTGTGCATGTGTGTGCATACATGAATGGAAGAGGGAGGGAAGTGGGTGGAGGGGAAGTCACAGGGAAGATGAGCACAAACTTTTGTATTAGACAGAAGCCCCTTCTGGTTCACTCTCTGTCATTGCCACTCGTCTTCATCGATGTGATAATTTCTGTACTAATGGTTTATGTGCAAATAGCAGAGGCACAATAAAGACCCAAGTGATTTACCCAGTGAATTCCAGCAGCTCTTCTGGTAACTTTTTTCCTGGTCTCTTAATTCAAAGTTCTGGATGGAATGGGGGTCCTTCACTGCCCAGCTGTTATCATCATGAATGTTTAATCCTGTTTTATAATGTGCCCATTCTGGACCATTTATTTCAAATTTTGTCATCATCTTGCTAGTATTGCAATGACAATGCATCAGTAGCTCTTCAGTCTTTCTGTCTTATTTACGTAACACTCTTATTAACGGTTGGTGTTACAGGTTATGGGTTTCCATATGTGCCCCACAATTTAGTTGCTTGGTAAGGCAGATCTGTAGGTCTCAGCTATTAAAACAGTACAGGCTCCTGCTGCAGAAGGGTGTGATGACAGATGGCATAGCGATGCCAGATTGCAGAAGGGTTGCACTAGTGTGTCACTGTCACATTATTTGGGTACAGCCTTTAGAAGCTACTGGTCTGTTCCCTTTCACTGCCCAGAATCTGCAGGCTTGTTGTCCTTCGGAAAGCACTTGGGAAAGGAGACAGGAGAGGTTTTCTTGCATTGCAACTTTCTAGGGCATCCTGGCTGAGGCAGTCATCATTTGGTTTTTCTGAATTCATCGGGGAATGGAGTGGTTTTCAGCTATATATAGTGCATGATGAAGTCAATATTTCAGCACTTTGAGGTCTGGCAGAAAAAAGGATTGATGTCTTTTATTGACTGAATTTATTAGGAGCAGGGCAGAACTACAGCCTATGAGTTTATTTTTAAAATATGGAAAGGTTTATTACTATGTTGCTGAAATCTTTGTTATTGGGCATAAGATTGAGGCATTAGAGACTTACAGAGTAAAACTATTTGACATTATCCTTGTTCTCAGTACTAAAAATGAAGATTAAGATTTGAGAAGGCAGCAATATGAACATGCTTTTTTTAAAAAATAAACTTGTTGAAAAGTGAGTTATTTATGACCAGTACATATAAAAACCTGAAGTTTCACATAATATTGTCTTTTGTCTGAAGTTTTTGATATTTAGGGAAAAGCTTACCTATCTTGTGAAAAGTGTACAAAATATCCTGTGCTATATATGCTCATATCATGTACCCTCCTTGTCACCTGGTGATGTCCCTGTTTAAAAGAAGCAGTAGCTGTTGCAGAGCTAGAGGATAAATTTTTATAAAATCCAGGATTACTACTTAATTCTCATTAGCCAGGTATACTTATTCTGGTCAATGCATTGCTCATTGTCCAGGTTATTGGATGTGAATTATTTGTTATGTCATATAATTTAATGGAAATCATCGTTTCTGTGTCCATTGCACTGCACAGATGGGAACCTATAGTTGTATTTCATACTTTATCTTCAAATCTTCAAAAAATCCCTGGGATCCAGTGGCAGGACGTGTGGGAACGGTTCAAAGCTGCGCCAGGGGAGGTTCAGACTGGATGAGGAAGGATTTCCTTCCCAAGAGGGTGGTCAAACCCTGGAACAGGCTTCCTGGAGAGGTGGCCAATGCCCCGAGCCTGCCAGCGTTTAAGAGGCAGTTGGACAGTGCCCTTAATAATGTTCTTTAACTTCTGGTCAGCCCTGAAGTGGGCAGGCAGTTGGACTAGACGATTGTTGTAGGTCCCTTCCAACTGAATTATTCTATCCCTATTCCTATTCTAAATTTTATTTTAAAAAAGGGGGGAAAATTGCAAAAGCACTGATGATAATAACAAGCAAAATAGCTCCGTTCCAGTTGTTCAGCAAGATTAGGGGCTTCTGGTGTTTACTGTATTTGTTCATCAGAAAAAGAAGCATTTTAATGAAGTTGTCCTCTTAGCCTGTCAGAGGAGTTGCTTTCCTAAATAGAGCTAAATGTCAATGGAGTTGTGATTCTCAATCCACTGTGCTTTAGTTTGCTTAGACAAAGAGAAAACCAGTGTCAATTCTCCTGTTTGGGAATCCACTGTTGTAACCCATGGGAGAAGAATAAGCTAGCATTATTTATTTCTTTTTTTGTTTGTTTATTTAATAGCAGAAAGGTCCTACTTGCTGTAAGTAACATGTTTCGTTTGTGCTGCTTGATTGTCTGTAATGGAAAAAATACCTTGAGGCCTAAAATACACTGAAGTGTTGTTTTTCTTTTTGATTTTTTTTTACCAGAATAGCACTGTGACTTCCAAAAGAAAACTTGGAACAAAGTTACAGACTTCAGGTTTTTTCCCATGTGGAAGCCATGCATCAGTTCATCAGCAGTGTCTAGATGAAGTGATTACAAAATGTGAAAGACGAGATTATTACTGGACTAGCCATTATAACAATAAGCAGGGAGAGAAATCTTTTGTGCTTCCTCACAACGGATGTCTAATATTGCTTTCTGCAGTGCAGCTGTAGTTACTGTAAAGGGTGGCCAGTTAGACTGCTCTCCTGATAACTCAGAAATAGATTCTGCATCACCTCAGTCTTCGGTGCCCAGATACAATGTCTGTTTATAACTGGTAAATCTGAAAAAACAGACAGAAAATTAGCCCTCTCCCTCTTATTGCCCTTGCTCAGTCCCAGCAGCTTTCCCTAGTTTTGTAGTTTGGCTTTTACAGTACTTTATAGCAACAGGGTGCAAGAATGTTTTGGCAATCCAAAATGATTGTATTAATCTGTTCTGCATGTCTTTATATGTAAAATAATTCTGGTTTAGAGGTTGAATTCTTTTCACAAGACTATTATATTTATCTTTGTTTTATCGATATCCATTTAATAATAGATGTGCATGTTGATCTGTGCCGATCTAGTAGTATTTTTCTTAAGTATCCTCTGATACTTTTCAGTGAGATCCTCTGAGAGTCCTCCATCTCCTTAAAATGCCAAGAGAAAAAAAATCAGGCATGTAATAAACTGGCCTAGGAATAATCTCTTCTCCAAGTCAAGGAGCTTTCCCACCCACAGAGGAGCTTGCCTGTACAATTACTTTCAAAACATGAAGGATACTTGCTGAATGACCTAGTGACGGCAGCATGAGATTAATGTGCTCTGCTGGTAAATATGATGTTGAGCTGCGGTTTGGGAAAAATCTTTGTGTTTCCTGAAGTATATGATTTGAATGGTGATAATGCACCTGTTCTGTCAAGAATAATGAGTCATGGATTTTATTAGTGTTTCATTTCATTTCTGATAGTTGGTATTTTAGTTTCTTAGCAGATCAATAGATCCAATTAAAAAGCTTTTATCAGAAGTGCATCAAATTTTTATTTTAAACTTCAAACGGAAATAATCAATTTTTGTGTTATTACCTAGGGATAGTAAGGCACAAACATATAGGGAAATTAAAGGTTTTCTCCCCTGAAGTTTAACATGCGATGTAATCTCATAAAATGTGATGGCAGTCACAAGCAAACAGCAGAGGAGGACAGTGAGACAGTGAAAAGCAGCAGAAGAAGCAACCATCAGCCACTCTGTTCAGTAATTGCTGTTTCTAAGGAAGCTACTTAGAAACTGACATATGTGATATCTTATGTAAAACTGTGATTAATTTGTTTCCTTGCCTGTCAGTGAAATATGATATATGGAGAATATGCCAGGCTTCCCTTCAGGATGGCAAAAATACTGCTAAGATAATGATGAACTTTTTGATAAAGTGAGGAAAACTGTATTTTAATTTGAATGAAAGCTGGCTTTTCTCCCCAAGGTGTTTGTTTTCCAAAACCGGACCGTGTAGAAGGGAGCTTCGCCCAGTGGAGTGCTGGATCCGTCAGTGGGCTTGGGAGGTACTCATTCATTACACTTCCCATCTGCCTGCAGGTTCTGGATGCCTTCTGTAGGATCCATTTTGTGCCATCAGGGTGAGTTAATCAACTTGAGCTGCTGGAAAATGAATCCGTTTCACTTAGTGGTCACACAATTGCTTGATCTAATGCATGGGAAGAAAGTCTCCCTTGAGAGAAATTGAGAGGGATCCCAGATGACCATAGTCTTTCAGTTGGAGCGTTTAGGTGGGTGGTAGCTGATGCTATTAAATTCCAGCTCCAAATCAGGCAGAACAAGATGCATTTGAACTCATCTCAGCTACATTTTAAGATTTTTCTATGATGGTATGTTATGTTTAAAATGAATATGTTACCACCTTCTGTTCATTTTCTCTGATGTCCCTAAGGGTAGGCATGCACCAAGCATTCCTGCCTTACGGCTTTGCCCAGGGTGCCTGGGTGAGAAGATGCTTTCTGTGAAAGTACTGAGAGGGTTCGGACAAGGGCTGGGGTTCAGAACAGCTCTGTGGTGTCGAGTATCTGAAACCTTGATATCTGGGAGGCTTTGCTGGCGGGAATCAAAATGCAGGCTTCACGTGCACCTACGTTTGGATGGCACTTGACCAGGGACGCTGAGGGTCTTGGTGTCAGCGTTGGATATGAGTTCCTCCGGCTGTGCAAGCGTCTCATGAAATTCCTCCAGTGGTACATTGCAAGACACGACCCTGAGCCAAAAGGCTGTCAAGAGTATTATTTGAAAAATAGGAGTATAGTTTTTCTGTTTGGTTCGGTTGAGAATATTGCATAAGGGCTTGTGACATAAAGAGAAAGAATTGGTACGAACATCAGTAGCATCAAATCCCAGAATCTTTAACACTTCAGTATAACAAAAGCATAAGTGCCTGCAGAGCTGTATGAGATACACGGGCCACAGTGGGTTTACACTGCCTCCCTCACCCAGAGATTTTGCTTGGGCAATGTCATCTTCAGTTTGTGTCAGGAGTTTGAATTGACCCTGTCCTACAAAATACCTTAAAAAACTGGATATCTGCAATCTTTCATCAACCATTTCTCACCTGTTTTGGCTTACTGCAGACTCATAAGACAGCAAAAAGAAAAAAAAAATTTGGCATCACGTTTCTGACCCAATCCTGATGGGATATAATTTTGTAGACTATCATGTTGCGTACACTGTATTTAATATCGTATCTCTTCTGAATAACTATAGTCTTTGATTTTGTGTGCAAACACAAAATGTTTATCTGGCATTTTTAATATCATTGTGCAGTCAATAATCTGCTAAAACAAAGGAGTTGATGTGGTTAATCACGTATATTTTTGGTCAAAGGAGAACATGGGAGGTTTAAAATGGAATGTTCAATATTTTTACGCATAAAATGCTATGGATTCTTTGTAAAAAGGAAACAACAAAACCTTTCTCCCTGCTATGGTCTAGCAGCAGCTTGACAGGAAGTGTGTGCAGGTAATGCACAGAAGGTATTCCAGAGCCTTTCCACCCAAGAGCTTGCATGCCTTTGATAACCCAGGAACCCTCTTGCCCCTGAGCTCTAATAGTCTGTTGTTCAGTCTCAGTGATTCTCTTTCCTTGCCCCTCCTCCCCACCCACACATCTTAAGTTTTGTTTGCATTGTGTGGGATTTATCTTCGTTTGCTTTACTTTGTGAGTTTTATTACTTCACATGTGGGTTATCTGAATGAAAAGATGGTGAGTGGTTAAATGTACACTTATATTTAAGATGATACTTGCTTAAAATACATGATTCATATTTTTACCATCCCCCCCTTATTCTTTCCCCCATAGAAGTAAAAAGTTGCATTGACAGTGAAACGTTCAGCCTCTGATGGTCCTAGACTGAGATGTGAAAATTGTGGTCTTCCTGTTTCAGAGCGGTCCTGTCCTGTGATGCTGCTGTGCGCTTGGAGGTTTACTGCAGGTGGTCTTCTCCTGGTCTGCAGCTGCAGAGACTTGATTTACATTGAGTTCTGTCTGTATGCTTTTTTCTTTTTTCCTTCCTCATGTGGTTGATCTAGGCAGAGAAGAAACATAGATGAAATGAAGCAATATCATTTTAGCAGGTAATTGAATAAAGCTAATTAGCGTTTTAATTGTTTTGACTTTTAAGTAGCTTCTGCTTATTCGCTGTGGGTTGAAGAACTCCCTTCTACACCTGACCTGATTACGTTAATTACTATTCTTAGTGTAGACTGCTTGTATGACTGGGAATTAATTTTTGTATAAGGTTAGATCGTCAGCTGGTGTTAATGGGTGTACTTCTGTGATACACAAGGCAGAGGATCAGTTTATACCTGTTCAGGATTTGTTCTGGGTTTGGTATAATTAAGTCATGCTCCAGGGATATAGGTACAAAGGTAAGGCATTTAGTTCTACCAGTCAGGAATTGCCATCTGAGGAGTCCCCTCATAACAGGCGTTCAAACCTGTTAAATGTAGCTCTGTTTGACTTCAGAGTTCTCCAGAGGCAACTGAGCCTGCTTTGTGCTCATCTGGAAGGGCTGCAGTCTGAGCAGCCCCCTGCAAAGTTTTTGTCAGAACTGGGGGCCTAAAAACAAAGTGGGTCTGTGTTTAAGTACCATGAAGAGCTTGTTTTGATAGACACTGCCCAGCAGTGAGATTGGGATACCTACAAAAAACTGGGAGAAGCTGTCTTTTACATCATGTGACGGAAAAGAATGTGGTTGTGTCTGCCTCCCAGCCCATCATTTGTAAGAGGTAAAAGCTGTCAGCTAAAAGTTGGGAGACCTTGGCCTTCCTATACAGAAAATGTTGAAATTCTCACCTCCTGCCTCCTTGTCAAGCTAGAGTCTTTTCTAGATAGTGATTTTATGCACTTATTGTTAAAGGTGTGCTACTGTAAAGGGAAAATATAGAAGATGCAGTAGTTGTAGAAGATGTGAGTAAACATGAATCTATCACCTGGAAACTAAGAATGTGGATGCTAATACTTGTTTAATTGTTTCTGGGTTTTGGGGGGCAGGGTTGTTGTTTTGGGCTTTTTTGTTTTGGGGTTTTTTTTCTTCCTTAAAGAGTGCTAAGGTCGAAATTAAGCAAGAATTGGTGTAGGGAAGAGAACTTGGTTCACGTTTTTGTGCAAGATGATACTGAAATTTTTAGTATCCTGCAGGAAAGATAATAGGGACTGAGCTGAAAGAAAAGCTTGGTTGCAGGAAATAGCTGTCTTACTATTTCAATATCAGTTTACAAGACAAGTGAAATAATCTTTGTTTCTTAAGTTCTGTATGCTAAAAAATGAAAATAGATTTTTATTTCATTTATGACATCACTGAAGTGCTCTGTGAGGAATTGGTGCATACATGTGACATCAGATGCATGCATAGCCAATTCATAGTCAAAGCTATCACCTACTTAATAATAACTTTTTCCATGTGTGTTTATTCTTGTGTTAATGCTGGAAACTAGGCCATTTCATTTGCTCAAAATGTCTTCATTCAACAAGAAAAAAAATTACATACCTCCAGCTTTCAGTGTTGTCATTATCACTTTTATAACAAAGTAATGAAGTGAGGACTAATTTACCTATTTGCAATGGAAACATAGGTAATTCTTGATAATTGCTCTTGCATATTTCATTGGTATGTGATACTTGTGATGGGTAAATATTTTTTCCTGTGTGTGCACATTGTCTGAAAGTAGACAATTTAAGTAACAAATCCTGTACATAATCTTTGCCATCAAATGAAGCTTGTCCTGACATGGATGAGTAGTTTATTTTTCTGAAGTATTTTGCTGAAGGCAGCCTGTTTAAGTTCTCATTTTAATGTGTTTCAGCCTGGTGTTTGTAAAAGGTGGACGTTTGCAATAAAACTTTTTTTTTTTCCTCCACTTTATGTGGAGACCTACACATTTGGTTAAGGCATTTTTTCTTCCCTTTTAGTACCTAGCTTCTCAAATTTTTATGAGTTTTTGTATTGTGTTTCATTGGAGGAACGTACTGCTTTCTCCTTGTTTAGACTATCGGATTGTCTCTCTTACCTGTGTCATGATTAACAGTCTTATGGCAATTTCAGTTGCTTGCATAAAAGAGACAATATTTGTAATATTTGTATTTGCCTCTGTTTTAATATGATTTAGCAGTGGAAACTAGGGGGAAAAAAAACCCAAAACCCAACATGCTTCCCCCACCTGCCAGCAACATGTGACAAGCCAACTACTGACTGACAAACTGTAAAAGACTTCTGAATTGCCACTGATTCATTTTCAGAGTCCATTTCTTGCGCCTCCTTGAGAAGCTTGGAGAGACCACCTTTGTTTTAATCTGTGGGGATTACGTACTATTCCTAGCCTTTCATGATCCTTCTATATCCCGATAAAGTGTCCACTAGGTGACTGAGGCAGCCCAGATACAGGAGTTTGTGGTGTTTGTGCAGCTTTGCACCATTCTGAAAAGGGTAGAGCAGCCCTGAGCAGCTTGATGTGCCTCTTCTCTGGGGTGACGTGTTCAGGTATCTTTTACCTGCCCCAAAACCTGCTCTTTGTGTAGCTCTGTCAGACGTTCTGGGCATAGGTATTTTCCAATATAATTAGAAAATATTGAGTTCTGAGTTAAAAAAGAAAAGAACAGCTATGTATAATATCGGAAAATCTGCCTTTGCACCATAGTAGCAACTGAGACAAGCAGGCTTTGGGGACTGCTGGCTACTGCTGCCTACTGCCATAAGCGCTGAAACTGATCAGTGACTTTCAGTGTCTTTTCACTTCAGATGCTGGAGCAAATTCCTTTCCCTGGTGTTACTGGTTGTACAAGTGCATATGCTTAGGCTCAGACAAATACAGCTCCTTTTTCTGCAACTGTTTTTTCCAGTGTGAGTGCAAGAAGCCCTCTCATGTGCCTCCATCCTTGCCTGTGAATCGATCCCTCTAGAGCTGAGGTCCTGTTTCAGGATGTCTGGTGGTGTGCTTGTCTGGGGAACCAGAGATGGAGGAGAAAATTAGTTCAAGATCTCCATCTGCCTGCAGATTTCTCTAGTTGTGCATCCTTGGCAGCCAAAGTTCAGCCTGAAGAAGCATCCCTTATGTTGGTTTTTACTATTTAATTTTAACGGGGGAAAAAGATCGTTCTCTTCTTGGTAGCAGTTTTTATTGCTGGTAACAATGCAGTAGACAGAGCCAAACTTAATTTTGGTCTGAAGTTTTTTATAGGATTGGGGGGAACTGCAAGCATTTGGTATGAAAAACACTGAAGAACAGTAAACAACTCTGTGCTGCAAATTTTTATAGAAAAGAGTACACAACTTAATTGTGAAGAGGAGTTTTGCTTGGAACTATAATGTTAGAGAGCCTTCGAAGTTCAGAGTAAAGCTAACCTTTTTGGTTTTGACTTGGAGTACCTCTAAGCAAGAATTCTAAAAATATGGAATAGTGGTAAGTAGAGACAGGCCAAAGTAACTATATATTGAGAAACAGAAAGTACAGAGATTAACACTTTTTTTTATCGAGTGACCTATGGGGATTTGTTGTGAGGGCTGTACATTTCATCTCGATAAATTCAAAATCATTGCATTTTTAGGTCAGAGCTGAACTGCAGAGTTAGATTAATCTCCCTAATTTATTCCTTTGTGAACATTCATTACAAAGCTTTAGGAAAAAGGCTTTGGCTTGTAAGGAAGAGCTGAACTAAAAATACCAGAGAAACAGTACAATCTCTTGTAGATAACTTGCTCTAGATAGCAGTAGTCTTCCCCCCCTCCAATTTCATAGTTATTTGAGCATCATGAATTTCATGTAGCTTTATTGTACCACTAGTTATAATTTTCTTTTATTCCTCAGAATTTCAGAATCTTGGTTTTTGAAAGAACTCTGCTTTTGCTTGCATGAATGTTTTCCACCCAAATGTGCCTGGGTTCTTTAGCTGGTTTTCAGGGTGTCACCACTGTTATTGAAGTGACGTGTTGTGAACGATTTCTTCTCTCTTCCCCATTTTATTTGTGACTTAAACAGTCTATTTAAAAACACAACAAAACCCCACGCCTTTTTTTTTAACCTAAAATGTCGTCTGATACATTATGCAAAATTAATTGCAAATGGAAGCAAGGTAAGTTGCATGCTGGAGTTGCTGAGGTACTGAAGCTCTTGTCTACCTAAATATGTTGTTTCCAGTTTATATCTACTGCATAACTACCTAAGTAAGCATAATAACCATCTAAAGTATATATCTTTTAGATACCTTTTCTTGTTAACTTCATGTTATTATGATACTAATTAATGAATATAGTAATAATATATCAGAATGTCGAGTTTGGGGTTATAGGATTTTGTTTTCCATTGATGAGCTATCAGATACTTCAGAGGATCAGGTGAATATTGCAAATAATAAATACTAAATATGGAGTTTTTACACATTCTTTTAAGATAACATTACATGGCAAATGCAGTGGTAATAGATTGCAGCAGACAAAATGAAAAATAATTTAAAACTTTTTTTTAGGAGTAAAGTTTTATTTTTAAATAGTTTTATTTCTCCAGGGAAAGTATTTTCAGGTACTACGCACCCCATTCACCGTCACAGACAGTGGCTCCTTTTCAGTACTGACTGTGAAGCCAGTAACTGTTTTTACCTTGGACCAAGGATATGTGTGTACAAAAATGGCACAAGTGTGACACCTCAAAAGCAAAGTGATTTTTTTAATGTATTACACCAAGCATATGCATGTGATATCCATTAAACTTCAGTATGTTTGATGCTGAATTTAAAAAACATACTACATAAAAATTTTATGGTAGTGTATGTACTATCTTTATTCCCAGTGACACTGTGATACCTGTTTAGACGTGCAACACTTTTTAAATAGGAGTGGTGTGTTTAAGTTCTTATGCTCTTTTTTTATCATTTCAGTAGGAAACCTGATTTTGAGAAGTGTTCAGCAACTTGTGTTAAAAATGGAGCTGATGAGGGCTCTGAATTTCAAAAATAAAATTGCTTGTTTAAGCTCTGAAATACAGACAAGTCTGACTTAGGCATTCATTTGAAAAAACACCAGATCTTGTNAGATCTTGTGTATAATTTGTACTCATTGTTAGGCAGTACTTCTGCTTAAAAAGAAAAATATTCTTAGAAAATTCTGTTGCTGATTTAAAAGATGTTTTTTCCTGCCTTGGAATTTGAACCCAGAAGATAAATTGGCAGCCCTTGGTACTAACAGGGGTTGCAGAGAGATTTTTAATTTTTTTTTTCTTTTAATGCAACTAACTGTATAGTGAAAAGGCAAAGCAGTGATGGATAGAAAAATGAGGAATTATCTCAGCAGTTTGGTTCATATACTTCACATAACTGTAAGCTTAAACCAGTTACTAGCAATGTTTACATCCTGTATTTGAAAGAAGATTCTGTTATATGGAAAATTAGCTTTGGAACAGCTGCTCCAATTAATGTATTACAACTGCAGCGTAGAATAAGAAGGCAGAAGCTTGTGGCAGGAGAGTGACACACAGAATCTAACAGTTTCCAGCATCACATCCATGACATTGTTTCGCACCTGTAGCTGATGGTTTGTTATGACCGTGGTAGGAATGGCACTCTGTAAAGTTATTATTTAAAAAGCCCTTTGTTGGAGCCAGCACTCTTAGGAAAAAGGGTAGCATAGGTAATTTTGCACCCCTTTGGGTGCTGGGAACCCTGAGTTGCGTAGCACCGAACGGACCTGTCTTCAGGGTAGGATCCTGTCTGTGGAAAAATTACGAGTTATTTTGGTCTTTTGAGCCCTTGAAGAATTTCCTTGAAAGAAAACAACTCTATTCATCATTTCTGTTACCAGACAAAAATGGTGTTCCCATGAGAACTTGTTGCTGCGCTGTTAGATAAAGACAAGGCCAGGCAGGTGGTGTGTAATGGCTGGTACAAGGAGGAAGCTGCCTTCCAGCAGCCCCGCTGCTGCCAGCTGTCCAGGCTTATCCTGCAGCCGGGTCTGCGCGGGTGAGGTCCGGGGCTGCGCGGGTGAGGTCCGGAGGTGCGCGGGTGAGGTCCGGAGGTGCGCGGCTGAGGTCCGGAGATGCGCGGCTGAGGTCCGGAGGTGCGCGGCTGAGGTCCGGAGGTGCGCGGGTGAGGTCCGGGGCTGCGCGGGTGAGGTCCGCTGGCTCCCGGAGGTACGGCGGCCCCCGGGCAGGGTCACCCCGCACGTGAAGTGCCGTGCTCGGGGGTGATGTGCTCCGGTGGAGCCGTTCCGTAACCCCCCTTCCCTGGGCATCGCCTTGGGACTGCCACACCGGTCTGAAACAGTAGGTGGCAGGGGGTAGATACTCCTCGGGGTTGTCAGCTTTCCTTTTTGCTTGAGTAGATACACTTCAGTGGTGAAGAGTTTCATTGCTGCAGTGGTACTTTCACTTTCACTTTATCTGTTTTTTTTGTAAAAGTATCCTTCAGCAGCTTGAAGAAGCAGCGAGGGGAGGGCTGGCTCTCTTTTTTCCCCACTCAGTGCATCCATCCCGAGCTGTTCCCTGCGCTTGCTACAGCTACCATTTAAATTCAGCCTGGGGGAGGTCTCTGTGTTGCCGTACGTACAGGGATCCAGCCGGGGCTTAGGGGAGAGAGGTGTAAGAAAAATCCATCCAGCCTTTCCCTTTTCCCCCATGCTCTCTGTCTCTCCTGTGCTCTCTTCCCCTCCTTGCTTTCCCGAAACCTGTGTGAAGAGTGCATAGTTTACTGTGAGCTGGTGTGAGGAGGGGAGGAGGAAGGCTAGCTTCAAGCCTTGGTATACTTCGTGTGTGTGTGCGCGCGTGCGTGCGTGCGCTAAGGCTGGTGTGTTGGGCAGGGGTTTTGCCTCCTGTTGTATCTTCTCCTGTCTTCCTCTGCAAGGTGGACCTTCAGATCCAGAATGGCATGTCTGCTGTCCGGGAGAGACCGAGCTGGGTAACAGGGACAGGTCCCAGAGGGTGACTCTGCTGGGGGCCCTGGTGAGGGATGGATTTCGCAGGGGGTGGTGGAGGAAACTCCTTGCTGGCAGCAGTGTGCAGTAGCTCCCGGGGATGGGAACGCTCTGGAGCAGGGTGCAGAGGGCATACTGCTGGGTGGATCCTCCCTCCTGGGTGTGTTGGGCTCGGGGTCAGAGTGGGACCCTGTATGCCTGGGGAGGAAAAGGCAGTGTGGATCATCATGGTCTGGGAGCCTGAGGCAGCACAGCCGGTCAGGGGCTGATGCACTATGAGGCCAGAGAGCAGGCATGTCCGTACCTGTGTCAGGGTGTGGAGCAGGTTGGAGGACTGTGTCATAATGAAAAAAAGAGAAGCGCCATTTACAGTCTTTGAGTTGCTGCTTTACAGTCTCATGTGGCTGTTCCAAGGCTGGACATGTTTTTTAAGCGTTTTCTTTTCTTTACCACAGGGGGGCCAAAGGGTTTCCTTCCTGCTTGCTGATCAGCAGTACCTTGAAGTGCTGACAGCCCTAACTTGGGACATGCTCATCTGGACCAGCTCTAGAGCACGTGTCTTATGAGGAGCAGCTGAGGGAGCTGGGGGCGTTTAGCCTGGAGAAGAGGGGGCTGAGGGGAGACCTTATCGCTCTCTGCAACTGCCTGAAAGGAGGTTGTGGTGAGGGGGGGGGTCGGTCTCTGCTCCCAGTTAACAAGCGATAGGATGAGCCGAAATGGCCTCAAGTTGTGCCAGGGGAGGTTTAGAGTGGGTATTAGGAAAAATTTCTTCCCCAAAAGGGTTGTCAAGCACTGGAACAGGCTGCCCAGGGAAGCGGTGGAGTCACCATCCCTGGGGGTATTTAAAAGATGTGGCACTTGGGGACATGGTTTAGTGGTGGAGGTGGCAGTGTTGGGTTTACAGTTGGGCTTGATGATCTTAAAGATGTTTTCCAACCTAAATGATTCTATGATTCTATGACTGTAATATTGTATGAGAAGTTTAGAAAAAGTCCCTGTGATGAAGTAAGGGGGTGTGGATGTAGAAGAGGAAAGGCCAGAGGAAGAAAGAGCCAAATATCTATCTTGTTCTCCTGTGTGTTTCTTCCCTCTAGACTCTTAGGTATATCCTCAGCTATTCTCCTCTTTCCTGGGATGCCTACTTACAACAGAGCTTCTCAGTCTGTGACCAGAAATTGACTTTTAGAAGAAATTAGTTGGTACAGGCTTTCCTGCAGGAGAGCAAGATAGATTTTTACATGGCTCTAGTAGTGTACTTTAAATAAGTAAGAATAAAATAAATAAGTAAGTAACAAAAGGTTACTGAATCTGACTTATTACACTTCTAGACATTTATGTTATGTTGTCATTATCTCATTTTTGAGGAAGCCCTGTCTGCATTTGAAAACGTACCTCTGTTAATCCAGGCTTCTGGCTGTGACTGTTGGTTACTTAAAGTCTTTAAAATTCAAGTCCTGCTGTTCTACGTTACTGTAACGGGATCAAGCTGCTAGGATGACTCGTGCCTCTTCCTGGTGAATTCTTTGCATGTGAGGAATTCCTGGGTGCCGAAGGCCCAAGCCGCTGTCAGCCGTTAAGCCTGTAGCACAAGAGATGTTCGCAGAGCAAAAAAAGTTGCATAGGCGGCTGGCAGCCCCTGCTTCCCTGAATGCTCTTCTTGTCCCAGACTCAGGCTGCAATTTCATCCTAAGACTGCTTGGAGCAGCAGCATGGCTGGTGTGGCTGGCCCCAAGCCAGAGTGGTATAAAGTTATCGATCTGCCTGTCTGTTGTCTGACAGATCTGGTAGCACATTCAGCTCGCCAGTCAGGAGAATCTGGTCTCAAAATTCGCCTTATATTTGAAAGTTGTTCTCACACCCTCAGAAAACGTAAAATCATGCTGTTTACTTGGAGGTTACTAGCCTGTGGACTAGTTATGTGCTTGTTATGCTTGTTATGTGCCTGCAAGGTAATTGTTAAAGGTGTACTGCGGAGCACTTTCACTGTGTCAGTGGCACTGAGAATTGTCAGGTTTCTTACTGTTATAAAAATGGAGCATTCCTCTTAGAAGTTTGTTACAGTTTGTCACTGAGAAGACCAAGCAAGTTGCTGGGAAAGGTCAGATATCAAGACAATTACCTAGAAAACACATGGAGCAAAAGTGCTATCCTGTTACAGTGTAAATTAGGCTTGCAGTAACCACTGCAGGCAAAATGACTGCTCTAAGAACTAATTGAGGGGGAAAAAAGGTAATCATGCATTGATCTTGAAGTGCACGTTGTACTGCCATACTTGCGTGTTCAAGAATGACTCATGCTTTTTAGAGTCACGAGCATAGAAACTGTGAGAGTGAAACTGTTGTTTTGTTTTGGATGCATTCTGAGGCTTCCTCTTGACTTCAAGGAAACATTAATTTCTCTGAATCTTTAGGCGGAAAAGTGCAATGGTTATTAAAAAAATAAAAAAGTAATTAAAAGGATGGTTTTTTTACCTAAGGTTTAATATTTCACCATGATGTACTGATTCTAGGAGCTCTGAAGAAAACCTCAGAATATCATGAGACCTGTGATAAAAGCTAAGGCATCTTTTAACACTGAAAAAAACGTGTTGCATATGATCTCATGCAGTACTATAGAGGAAGTTCCACAATAAACTCTGTGAGAAAATGTGAACAGACAGACTGAAGGTATTTGAATATCTTCTGCAGAGACACTCATGAAAATCTTACGAGGGAGGTGAAGCTAGTGTGCAAGTAGAAAGCATTTAGCGGAATAAAAACGAAATACAGATTGGGGTGAACCTTCCAATGCATTGTCGCAGCTTTTCATGCTAGAACCCTTTTTCTCATCTGGTATAACTTTTAAATTGCAGCTCTCAGCTGTGTCTTTGTTCATAAAAGCAATAATAATGTTCTGAGGACACAGATACAAAGTCTTCATGCAGCTGCTGATGTTTCCTCTGCCACCAGCTACTGTAGGTTGCTCGTGGGGGAGTTCTGGCTTCCCAGCTATCCCTGTGGCTCCCGCTGCACCGCACCTGGGAGGTGGAGTGGTTCAGGCAGGAGGGGAGAGAGGGAGGGGGTGAGTGATCTCTGGTAGAAACCCTGTTTATAGGAAATCTGAAAAGCATTTGTAAGTAGTTTCCAAATTTTCCTTCTGCTCAGCGGGCTCACATGGTTGAGCACATGAGCACTTTATTTAAATTCAGGTTAAAGTGCTGGCTGAAGTTCATGTAAGTCCAGTTAGAGTGCTGGCTTAAAGTTCTTATAATCCTTCAAACTGATGGTGTCAAACCAAGGTCAAAGGTTAACAGCCACTTTTTCTGTCTCGTGTGTGATTTCTGAACACAAAGCTACAGAAGCTGCAGATAACTGCTTAAGTTAAATATTTGTAATCATTAATTTGTAATCATTATTTGTAATCAAACTAACGTTAATGAATGATTATATTGTACAGTAATGTCAAGCTATTGCATGAGATCATGCAGTAGTGATAATAGATCATGTGATAATTAAAACTATCTGGGAAAAAGCCAGTTAGGTTCTGAACTTTTTTTTAGTTCTTGAGGTTTTTGGTTTGTTGTGTTGAGGTTTTTTTTCTTAACCAGGTGTTAGCTGTTGGCGGGTGTATCTTGGTTTATCTTAAAGCATGAAATGACTTTGTTAAGAAGGGGACAGGAGGGAAACTTAATCTGGAACTATTCATGCTGAAGTAATTTATGAAAAGGTTTATGGGTAAAAAATGAAACAAATGTTCAATAAAACTTTTAAATAATGTGAGGGTCACAGTGTGGCCACACGTAATAATAATTGAACTGCAAGGAGTCATGAAACCATAGAGGATAAATTTTATGTGTGCAAGCATGGCATTTAAAAAAGAAGTTATACTTCTGTTTATCACATGGCCTGTATTTTATCTACCTGCTTGCTGGGTTCCCTGCATACTTACAGAGCTGTGCAATAATACAAGTGAATATGTGGGTATGTATACATATCATGTGTGATGCTTCCTGCCATTGCACACTTTTATATGGTCTACACATACACTGTAAGTAGAAAACATGTAGTTAGTAGGCACTGGTAAGCCAGAATAGTGGGCATGACAGAACTAATAGAGTCCAGTTTTCTGGTCTAAGCTTGTTTTTAGCTTTAGAATTTTTTTTTTTTGTTTTTTAAAAAAAAAAGATATAATGCAAATTCTACCCTTCTTTAGACCTGAACACCTGTCCATTGTGTGGAGCTTTGAGGGATGCTGGCAGGAAAACTCATGAGTCAAGTATTTCTTGCATAAGGTCCTGTTAATTTATAAAGAATGTACAACAGTCCTTTCTGCCCCTGCATTTTGTTGGACAAAGTAGGAGTTAAAAAACAAAAAAAGAGATGATCTTACTTAAAATTTCAGCCTAGCCCTACTAGCCATTACTCTTCCCAAATCTTTATTGGCTGTCACCTTGGCTTTCTGTTTCTGTGATTGCTTCTGCCATACACACATACTGCTGCATCCAAATCATTTCCTAGCGTCTGTGTTTATATTCAGGCTAGTCATATGGCATTTGTCAAGATTCCCTAGAGCTGTATTTTTCACAGTTTTGGCCAATAAATACCAAGCTTCTCTTTCATTTAACTGCACTGAATGTTGCTATTGCATTTTCAGCTTCACCAAGGCTTGTGGCTGCCCATGGATCACAGACAGCTGCAAGACTCGTTGAGGCCTTGCATCACTGAGCATGACAATACGGTATGCTTGCAAGTGCAGGGAACACTCGGCAAAGCAAAGGTAAAAAGCTTACCTCCATATTTGGAAAAAATCACCATAATGTCGTTGCAAAACTGGGAATGAGTACAGGCAGCTGCAGCCAGTGAGGTTATTGGAGCTTATTTTATTTTACATTTGCAGTGGGGTGAGGATGTTTTCCTGGGTCAGTTAACATAGGTCAGCTAACAGCCACTGATTAAACTGCAGTAAATCAAAAATATGTAGGTGACTTGTATGTATATCTGTGAGAAGAGAGAGAAGGAGGAATGGCTGAGCATGACCAACTTGCCTATTCAGTCTGCGGAGAGTGAAGGAATTGCTGATGAGGCAGCGGAAGGTGTGGAGTAGGGGAAGGCACAGGAGCTCTGGTGTGCGCTGGGCTCCTCTTGCTTTCATGGTTTCAGCGAAGCTTGCAGAACGTCTTTTGCTGCCCTTTCCTGGTGATCGGGAATGCTGGGAAAAAAGGAGAGACTCTAGAAATCAAAAAACATCTACAGCTACTTCTGTTCATTTATCGTTACCGCTGTCTGTATGAATATCACGTTTGCAGAGATGAGGGTTTGAGACTAGAGGGACCAGAGATTAACTTGTTTTAATACAGAAATGGACCTCTGAGAACAAGTCAGGCATGAAGGAAAGGGAGCTGCTCAGGTTAGTGGCTAAAACAAACTCCTTTTCAGTGTCCCCTTAACCTGGTTCTTTTCTTCCTTCTCACTCCTGACCATTGCCCAGAAACCTCATGCAGTGAAAGTAACTGAATATTTTAGGTGTTACAACTTTACAAATCACTCCATAGAGTATGGTGCACGTTTAGGCCGAGCACTGAATGAAAGAAATTTTGTTGGTTTTATTGATCAGCTGTGGAGTTGAAGATTTTCAGGCTCTCTTAAGGTTTCAGGGTGGTAAGTTTGTTGTTGTTGTTGTTAGGGGTTTTTTTTGAGGTTGGCTGCAGCTATCATTTTATTTTCAGATATTAGGAGCCTTCATTCAATTTTTGTCAGCTTTATCTTTACTTCTTGCTGAATATAAGAAGAGTTCCAAAAATATTTGAGCGCATTGCTTAGACACTGAAATCAAAGCAGTAGAACAAAAATCCCAAATTTCTCTACGTACTTCTTGTGGACTCTTTTCCCTAGCTTTTAAAGTGTCTTTTGATGCTTTAGAGGCATATTTCACCTAGTATGTTCTAGGGTGGTCTGAGAAAAGGATTTATGGTTTAATTTTCTACCAGTCTCTTTTGTGCCTGTGATACAAGGTTGTTTTGTACTTTTTTGTGCAGACTAATTCTGAAGCACAAAGAGGTTGCAGGCAAGGAATGTTGTTTTTTTAAAAAACAAACCTTAAGCTTTTAATCAGAAATAACAATGTAAATTCCTATAACTGTCTCTAGCACCAGATACTGGGCCTCCTTTATCTCGAGTCAAATGTTTGTGTTATTTTGTTCCTTTCAAGGTTAAAATGGTTTGCATGTCTTCAGACATTAACAGATTTTTCACATGGTAGAAAAAGGAAAATAATGCCATGTTTCTTATTTTAGTTGATACCAGCTGGCCATCAGCAATTTTTTTGTGTGTGTTGTAATTGAAACTAGCAAAATAGATATCTTAATAAGCCAGGTCAGCTGGAGGAGCTGATTAGGTCATGCTGCTCTTTCTGTATTTGAGCTGTTTGTTCAGGAAAATATGGCTGTTTTTCCCAGTGGTTTTGAGCAACATTATCTATCTGATTTGTAAATTCTGAGGTGTTTTCACTTCAGGATCACTAGTTACACATCAGGGGTTATTTTTTTTCAGTTACTTTACAGGATGCAATTTTTTTTAATGTATACCTTGCTTATGTCTGCAGAGTAACACAGATTGTCATGGGACTGGCTGTAGTTACTTGCTTACTATAAATGCTGCTGCACTATTTCCAGCACTGAAAAATAATTGTGATGCTTTACAAGGTGTGACAGTTGACTCTGGCTGCTGTATACCACTGTGGAGAGTATAGAAGACATCTGTATTGTATCCATGAATATGACTCATTTGCTTAACTATTCTTACGTTGTGGGTGGACAGTTTCAAGGTGTTAATTCTTGCTTCAATTTGTCCATCTAGGAAAAGGAGCAGTGAGGTAAATTGTTAAGTCTTGCCCTACTCTTTAACCATAGACACAATAAAGGTGCTAATTGGTCAAAATATGTTTTCTGTCTTAAAAGCGACGCTGGGTATTTGAAGCAGTAAAGCACGAACTTGTGAGATTTGGTTCTTTTGAAAATTACTGCCATAGATATGTAACATGTAGTTTTCGCAGATAAAGCCCAGAGGCCATTGTGGCGTGGTGAGGTAAGTAGGGACATAATGTTTTCGGGTACAGTGGGGCACAGGACGGAGACCCTCAGTGCTGTTACAGAGTGGAAACACCCATTTACTCTGATACATGCTCATGTTGGGGGGGAAGGGAAAGAAAGTCCTGCCTTGAAGAGGACTAATGAACCTGTCCATGGCAATCTTTGGGCATAGGTGTACTGTCTCCTATTCTGGAGTTGTTGTACTCCTGCCAAGGTGGTTCCAAGCTCCACACTAGGCTCTGCACACCCTGAGGAAGGTATGGGCATGTCCTAAGGAAGGAGAAACTGGAAGATAGCTGAAATCAGGAGCATAGACCTTCTTCATTACTTTAATCAGAATCTCTGACTTCTGTGTTTCTTTCGGTAAACAAGAAATGAAAAGATTAGGGTTTACCTGTGCAAGTGGAGGCATGGGTCAGCTCACTGCTAAGGCGATGTGGATCCTTTTGAAGCAGGTAGGCCAGTCAAAAAGAGGGGTGAAATTCAGAGGGGCCGTCCAGGAGTGAGAAGCCATGGAACTGTTGGTCAGGCTCCTGAGGACTTCCATTTAGGAGGAACCAGATAATAGAAGCTGGTGTGTGCTGGAGTCTGACTGCTAGAGATCTTTGGTTTTTTGTTGAAGCAGAAAAATTAGCTTTTAAACTACCTTCATAGAATGGCATTTAACTTAGTCTTTTAATCCCTGGAAAAGCCTTATTTGTTTGTTTCCAGGACTAGTTCTGTAGCTCCTCAATGTGGGTCGCAGCTGAGAGCGGTGAAGCACAGAATTTGCTCCTGCCCTCTGAGTTCAGGCTCCTTGCTTAAGAGGAGGGTTTCTGAGTTAATGGAGCACTATTGGCTGTGCTATGGATCAGGATGCTGGGGAGATGCGTAGAGGGCTGTGGGGTGTAGCACTGCCACCCTTGCCTCCTCCTCGGCATCTCCTGCGCTGGGCATGACCCCCCCTGGAGAAACCCTCCTGACCTGGAGTCATGTACCCATTATATTTATGCTACTTTGGAATGGCTGCCCAGCAGAGAGGGTCTGAAGTGTAACGTATGAGAAACATGCTCAGAATTTATTGCACAGGTGAGCACAGTCACTAAACAATATAAATTGCTTGTCACAAGTCAATAGTACTTCTATTAAAATATTTTACATCGGTTACCTTATTACCAAGCAAAAAAGTGTTTGCATTGGCTAGTACCTTGGTGTGCTTTTGCAATGCAAAGCATTACAAATAAGCATTGCTTTACAAATAATTCTTACAAATAAGAAGCTTAACTTCCATGGCAAGCAGGTGTTAGTGATGTTAGCTTTGTTTGCCCATGGAAAAATGTGGATATAGCTGTGAAACGTGGGCGGCATACCAGAGCCAAGTGAGTGTGAGCTGAAGTTGAGGATAATTTTTTTTTTTTCAGAGTGGACTTGTACCAAAGCATCCTTTTTCTGTTAACTGTGTACATTTATTTAAATTTGTATTTCCTCTCAGACTGCACTAGACTTGTTAAATTCTAGGTTTTACAGATGTCACCAGTGTTTTGTTGTTCATTCCCCTTACCCATCTAGGCTGGAAAACTTTCCAGGGAGAGCTTTGTTAAAACAAACAGAATATACTGTTGTGAGACCTTCTGGCTTTCACGAACTGCAGTTTCAAATGATGCCACCTGTTGCTAGTAGGCATAGCACAGCAAACCTGTATTGTCAGGAATTTCAGGTAATTCATGTATTTCTGGTTGTGGATGAGTTCTTTCTATTCTTTTCATTACACCAATTGCAAAGTTATGGTGACTATTTTTAGGTACATACAAATTAACCAAAGGAGGTGTCAAAAGTAGTTTTGATTTTTTTTTTTAATGTTTTTTAACAAACTGGCTGAGGCTATTAAGAAAAGTCAGAAATAGGTCTCCATGGCACAAACCACAAGAAAGCAACTTCTTCAACTACGAAATATAAAATGTACTGCCAGTTTTGAGAATGAATCGGCAATTCTGGTTCTCTGAAATCTGAAAGCTCCAGGTACTACTGAAGAAATCAAGACAGAAAGATACCTACAAAGCAAAAACGATTTTTGTCTGTCCATCTCCCCAGTGGACTGAAGACAGGAGCACAGATGGAGCCATCCCTTGCTGGCTTCTAGACTTCTGTGATCTGCCTTCCTACCCTGTGGGTCACACACAGGTGTGAAGTGCTGTGACAAAGGGCAAATGAGCAAGGTGGGCACCGGGGAAGGACTTTACTTTTTTCTTTTGCTACAATACTGTTGCTCCCCTCTTCAGAAAATAAAGCTGTGTTTAGTAAAATATTTTATTTGCTTATTATCCATTAAAAGATGCTACTTTACAAATGATAAGTTTTAGCTCTGTGTGGGACAGGATGCTTGGCTTGCTGCTGTGACAATATCTAACTTCCTAAACTTCCACAATTTAAGGTTTAGTGAATTTTCTGAGTAGCTATCCTAGATACCCATTTCCTTGTTTTTTCTTAAAAACTTTGAAGACCAAATTGGTCTGAATTGGTGTTTACAGGTTCTAGGATGTTTTCAAATACTTTTTGTTTGATGAAGATCCTTCTAGGAGGAAAGAAGTGGAGGAAGAATAGGAAAAAGGTAAAGAGGCAGAGCAATCTGGTAGTGTGAAGCACCGAGCAGGAATAGAGGGTAGTAGTGGAAAGTATTCCCATTCTATTTGCCAAGTAATGCAATCTTTCTAGGCGATTGTCAGGGTGCCAGAGTGCTGTTTTCCTGGTCTTTATACAGTCTCTTTGGGAATGTGCACTTTTAGCCTCAGGCCCCCCCTTCTTTTTTCCCCAGGGATGAACCCCATACTAGTAGGCTGGGTCATTGGTTTGGGCAGCTTGGTTTTATCATCTCATGATTCTTCTAGCAAAAGGACTTGAACTCCTGCACAAGATTTAGCCTCGTTGGGAGGTATGCGGAGAGCAGAAATTTTACAGCAACGCATGGTGACCTTTTCAAAACAAGCCAATGTTTATTAGTCAACTTGAATACAGCACGTTCTGTTCTTGAGCGGCAGTGCTGAAGAAAAACTTTTGTCTGTGCTGGCAGTGTTACCTGCCTCTCTAGCAGACGGAGCCAGGATTTTGTCTGCCTCGGTATATGTGGAGCAGCCCAGTCCTCAGGCAGATACGTGTTCCATGTCTGAAGTCGGTTTGCATGTTCCTTCTCTGAGCAGATGATAAAAGGTAATGTTTAGGCAGCTATATGGTAAGAGAATTAGTTTAGAAGACTAGTTAGTCCGTGTCAGCCAGGACTTGACCTAATGGGTGTTATGCACTGCTTTTTTTGTCCTCTGTCCTAGGGAAAGGAATTTAACTCTTCTATCACACAGTGTATCAGTGTGTGGATAAACTGAGTGATAGATACACTTCAGAAGTGTAATTAGAAATTTCGACGTTCAACGTGCGTACGTGTCAGCCTTTCCCTACTACTGAGCCCCACCTGGACAGTGGCCTCTACATTTAGTATTAATGACATTTATTTTTTTTATGTATGGAAACTTCTAAGCAGTATTATTTAGCTCAATCTCTTAGTTGGTGGTCTTAATAATTGCAGAGAGACTCAACGTTGAATGATCACGTGTTCTGACTTTGGAATTCATCTGATGTGCTGCTGTGCTCTAGGGAATGCAGGAGGTGTTACTATTTAGGAAGAATATTTCCACCCCACTCTGTTTCCTAAAGAAGAGCAAGGGGGGATCATGTTTGTGTTCTGGTGGATGCTGTAGTCGTTGCCCAGAGAAGGCTGCTAGTCCGAGGTGTAGAATCCAGGGCAGGAGCTGCAGTTACTGCCTGCAAAAGCTTTATAGGAGCTGGACTCTGGGGGCTCCCCGGAGGGAGCTTGAGAGGTCTGGGAGCAGAGCAAAGAGATATCCATGTAATTGCCTCTCCTCTGAACTTGTGGTAAGGGAGCAGAATTCCAGCTTCTGGCATTTAAAAAGAAATTTTGTCTCTGCCAAAACTGGGTTATAAACCTCCAGTCAGTCAGGGTATGAATTATTTTCTTGTTATGAATATGGGGTCTCCGTGTTCAGGTATGGAAGTGCTGAGCACTAGCTGATCTGCAATGGTTGCTATCAGTTACCTGTTCTGGAGAGGGGAGTTAAAAAATTTCAGTATTGAAGAATATTACCCTATAATTTGCAGGATGACATTAACACCACCACCACCACCCCCAGCTTTCTTCAGCTAATTCCCTGTACTGATTTGAACGATACATTTTTTGAAGTGCCATAAAACAAAACGAGGGAAAAATAGTAGTTGAATGCAAGGTTTCAGAATAACAGTGATTAAAATTTTGGTGTTTAATTGTTTAAATACCATTTATGTAAACTCATACATGGGTTTATATATAAACCCATATATATGGGAGAAATTTGGTATGTGGGATATATCATGATGCCAATGTACAAACTATTAGAGTTAAGTAAAGTAAGAACTAGTGGGATGGTTCAGACTGAAAATTCATCTAAATCAAATGAAAGAATATTGTAAAATCTTAAATTGAAACTTTGTTTGCTAGCAAGGGTTTTAATTCTGTTAAAATGCATGAAACATTTGGCTTTTGAGGTGCAAAGGCAAAATGACTTTCAGAGACTTAGAATCTGATTAATATAAGATACTGTTATAAGGATAATCTCACATGAAGGAATTTTTTTTTAGTTAGGATAATAAATCCTACGATGTATTGATTCAACAAGATTAGAATGTATCAGGAAAAGGAAAAAAAATTTGGCGTTTATAATCAAATTTTGGGATAATTACTTTGATATAATATTTGGCATGTATGTTCAATTTAAGTGAAGATGATACTGGAACTCAGTTTTCATGCAAGCATTAAACCAATAGAATATTGTATCCTGAATTTACTGTGTGTCATATATACGATATATGACCAATTGATGTGAATAGGTGAATACGCTATTTGTAGTGGGGAGATGCCGGAGTGGTTCTTGGAAGCTGTTCTTACAGGTGATGTCTTGCTACCTGCTTCTGATCTTAATTTAGGCAATGAATTTGGGTAACACTTTTGGTTTTTAAGGTACAAACTCAACTCCCTATAATATTTTCATGTGATCATTTAGCAAGACAATGCCACCAAAAATAAAGAACTTTGATGATTAATAAATAATTACAATTTATTCTGGTAAGTCCTATGAGTCTCCACTAATCTTGGACTCGGAATTTTCTGAACTACAGAGGGGTTGTGTTCAAATCGAGTCACCTTTTTTTGATGTGCTAATGCAACACTCTGAGTTCTTTTTGTCTTTGAAAGTTTTGAGTAGACAAGATTTAGTAAGCAATAGCAAGAAAATACAGG
>WEKW01032541.1:119617-162024 GCA_013389905.1 Sula dactylatra
ATAAAAGAATTTGCATCAACGAAGCATTGCAGTTATGATTTTGCTTTTTTGCCAGCTGGAAGAAGTGGAAATACAACCTGATGACCATGTGTCTGCTTGTTTATGAAGAACTTTTTCAGGGACGTAATTTCTGTGTTAGTATTTTTTTATATATATTTTAATAAAGTATTTTTCTGAAAAAAAAAAAAAATTTTGCAGGACAGAAGTTGTGTAGGGAGTTTTTTCACTGATCGTGTGACTGGACTGCACTGTGTCCAAACTCCCATCTCATAGGTGGGCTCTTTTGCTCTCTTGCCAAGTTTAGCTCATTTGAAGGTCACAGCTGCTGTGCAGCAGCCAGAACTTAACAAGAAGTCAGATTGCTGCAAGGAGCACGAATGGCAGAGCTTGTATCTGCTTTGCTGTCAGGACAAACACCACTCAAACAGTGCTGGGAGAATATTTGCAAATTTTAATTCCACAGGGTCTTGTTTTTTTCTTGCCTACGAGGTAAGTGAAAGTATTTAGACCAGCTACAGAGCAGAACAAGGAAGGGTGCAGCTGTGTGATGAGTATGAATACATGTGCGCTTCCAGAAGTATTCTCCAGCCTTCATGGGCACGTATGAAGAAAAGATTCTTGCTAAGAGGAGTAAGTGGTTTAAATAAGTAAACTGAAATAATTGCATGATCTGCTTCCGATGGGTCTGTGTGAACTTTTCTATCAGAATATTCCTCTTCAAACATTCATATGAACTAACTTAATTTAATAATTGCTTCTCTGTTTGATATTTAGGGGTTTTTTAAATTTGTTTGTTGGTTTTTTTTTTTTAAATCTTTTTCTCCCACACTTTTTCTGTGCTGTGATAAACCTATTTTGTTTGTGAAGACTCCAGTAGTGTTAAGGCTCTTTTCTTAACAGGTAAGGGGTTTCTGTGGGAAGGGTGTTAATCCGTCTGCTGGAAAACCTGGATGCTGCCACTCACTCCCTGAAATCGTTTCACCAACTGCTGTCTTTCTACTTCTTTTTCAGATAATAGTCAATGTCATAGTGGTAAAGATGCGTTAATTATTAACCACCAATTTCTCTATAAAGTGTTGGAGCTTCAACAGTAAGGATCTTGGCTTGGGTTAACCAGCACGAGTATCGCTGCAGGTTCTCTTGTCTGGGGCTAAATTTGGCTCCCCAGCTGAGCTACCTAGCTAGCTTGAGTTAAATCTCAGCCAGCTGCAGCCTCTGCAAGGTGCATCACAGCTAAAACTGATGGCATTTTGGTCAGGATTAGGCAACTTGATTCTGCTTTTGGAAAACTGTGCAGCTTATTGTTTAAATAATTACAAATGCAGAACTTTGCAGTGTACCATCATCCAAAATAAAATGCAGTACAAATTTACTTCGTTAGGTCTCTGGAGTGGAATAGAGTCTCAGAATAACAATCTTTATTTAAATGAGGCAGATCTTCCCCTGTAGAAGTTCAGTTTATGACTTTGACCTTGGTCTAGTAAAATACTTTTACATGTACGTAATTTTAAGCATATAAGGGAAGAGTTGCATGGATTTGTATTCTGGTGCCAAACAACAGCAGGCCTTCATTGTTTCTTTACTCCTAGAAGTATTTTTGATCCTGCTGATTTTTTACTCAAGCCCTGTAGGTGTATTCTGAATCTCTGTTGAATAGATAAATAATGAAAAGACTGAATTTCACTGAATTAGAGTAATTCTGTGGTGGTGATTCTCTGAAAGTGAACATTTTTCTGCCTATGCTACTTCAGAGAAATTTTGGTTCAGTATTTTCAAAATTAATTTAGAAGTAGTTTACATTAAACATAAGGTCTAGTTAGTAACCTTCAACAAATGCACATTGCTTTACAAATGTTCACGTGTTGAAATATGTAGTACATATTTTCAGATTTATGTGTAACAACTGAGAAGTTTCCAGCTTTATGTGTAACAGCTAGGGCATTTCTGTTTCTTTTAAGAGTAATGCAGTGGGGGGATGAAAGCCTTTAAAATAATCTTTCATCAGAAGTTATCTTTGAATGAAACTCCCCAAAAGGAACGCTAATATTCAGTTCCAGGAAGGAAGAGTTTATGCAGTCTCTTAAAATGCAAGAGTATCACAAAAAATGTGTATATGGATGTTTGTGTTACTAATTTCTAAATAACCTGACATATCACACGGTCAGTTTCTGAAAGCAGATCTGTTCCAGATCCTGGTTGTTAATTTAGGTTTATATTGTTGTTCTTGTGGTGCACAAAATGTATAGTCAAGATGTTATTTAACTTTTCAAGAATATCCTTTATCTGAGGTGAGTAATTGCATATATGCTGTATTAGTTATTTCACCTGACGATATTTTCAGTGTCTTCTAAAATTCTGAGAATTCTGTCAAATAGTTGGGAACAAGTAGAGCAAACATTTGTCCGAGTTCTAAGAATGAGGCAAAAAAGCCTGTTAGAAAAGGAGTGTTCTTCGCTAGCAGTGAACCTACAGTTTCTGTCTCTCCATAGTTAAACCTTAGAGACTTTTTGCACAAGTTACAGATCACTGGTATCTCGAAAAGAAGCACTTCTCTGTCTTCCATCCCCAATATTTTGGTGATTGGTGACAGTGGGTGATTGTAATACCCCTTTCTTGTAGGGAGTTGCTCTGGTTCCATTACCTTTTGTTCAGGTTACTTTATTACGAAGTCGTCGCAGTGGAGGAGGCTCTAATGTGTTCACCTGTGGGTTTATATTGGGGGTGATTGTCTCCTGCAATACAGCGCATCTGGAGGGATCAGTATGTAAAGGGAATGCAGGCTTTTTCTTTAACTATTGAGTTGGCAGACGGCAATTTACAGTGTTAAATTAAACGTGTGTGCACTCACATTCATATGGTTACATGCAGGGTATGCATAGGCATACAGTGAATCTCCATTTGCGTACATCAATGCTATAACAGTACGAACTTGAGGTTTCACTGCTCTCCAGTTATTTTGCATTGGGAAGAGTCTACTCTCAATCCCTGTCTCTTCTCAGTGGTGATTTCATATTTTTATTAGTTATTTTGTTTGCCACTGTCATACTCTGAATCTGAATGTCTTTTGTGTGGTCAGCACCGGAAATTGTTCTTCACAGAACTGAAGAGGAAGAGTGTATGCCACGGATGACACCAGGGGAGCACTGAGACATGACACCATTCTCCTCTACCTTACCCAGAGGAGTTTGCTGATGCTGTTGTATAATTTAGATGGCTGTGTTTCATGAGTGTGCTGTGTCTATTTAGCCCCGGTCCCGTAAGAGGATTACCTTAAAGAACTCGGGCAGACTTCTGGCAAATACTTCTGTTTGGGATCAAGTGCTCTGTTCACCAGTAGCTTTTTAATGTATCTCAAGTGTAGTGGAGGAGATGTGAGCAGTCCATTGTCCTAAAATATAAATTAATATGTTAAATAGATACAGTTGGGTTGCATTTTACTGGTAAAATAGAGCCTCATCCTGCAAACTGATTCAATTGCTGCCTTTCCAAATGAGGGAGAAGTGACATGACTTTCACATTGCGTAGATCCAGAGGCTCTGTGGACAACGATGCTCCTAACGGTGCGGATAACTGGACATGAAAGTAGAGGGTTACTTCTTCCATGTATCCCTGAGCAGCCGGTCCTGCGCGTGAAGGCAGAGGTCTCCAGCAACAGCCTCCTTAAATAAACAAGGGACAGGGAGAAGAGCTCGGCTTGCTGCCTCTCAGAAACTGGATCTGATGGGGAGAAACTATGTTAAGTAGGCAGGTTTTAAATCAGGGCTTTATTTACAGTAAAAAATCAAAACTCTTTCAGCATTTCTAGTCTAGTAAGGAATTTTCTGAGATGGATGCCATGTATTTTCCCAGTTAGTAAGTATCTCACTTCTGTGGGCAAGATGCAGTAGCGGTTGTGATGTAGAGTTTCTCAGCCACTGCTTTACTTTCCTCTCTTGTAGGACATAGAACATATTTGAGGGAGATGGAGATCTGTTGGAGCAGCGATGCACATGAATAAACTCTGCCATTGTTTCAGTTATATTTAACTGTATCATTATATAATTGTTCTGAAAGAAACTCCTAATGTGTTATGTAAGTTATGCTTCTTCATCCTAGTTATCTGTTTAATTAAACTTGCTAGAAGTCTTTGAGAGAAAATAGTTTTTTAAGAGTGATTACAAATAGCTTTTTTATATTGCCTGTTACTCAAAGATTAACATTAGTAAAATGAAGCGCTACTTACTTTTCAAAGGAGGAAAATTATATTATAGCTGTATTTCTAGAAAATATTTCAGACATGATATTCAGGTAACCATAGAGGCATAAGCCAGCAGACCATTCCTTGTGACTGATGAGAAACACAATACTAATATTACTCACTAAATCACAGCTGTTAATCCTTCAGAAGAGTATGTTGCTGACACTGGTTTTTAATCTGACCTCTCTTCTGTTATTTCCATCCTCTGTTTCTAGCAAATGAACAGTTGAGATTTCTTTGTTATTTTGTTGTTTCTTTTAAATTATTTTTTTGGTGGTTAGAGTGGCAATTTATAAGTGAATGACAGTGCTTTTACTGGTAATGTGTATGGTTTCAGAAGTGTCATACTGTAGCAGTACTTTAATAAGCATCAGTAGTTAATTCTTAGTGTTGTAAACATCTGTGTCTTGCAGTGCCAGCAGTGAGCAGATCCTGAAATTGTGCCCCAAGTGCCCACTGAAATCTTAAGCGACTGCAAGGCTGTGTGTGCCTTGGGCAGTGTTAGCTAGCCAGATGTGGCACCCTGTTTCTTCTATGAAGATAAGTTGCTTGATGCCCTGTGAAGTTAAAAGCAGAACTATAGTCATACGATTTCAAGTTCTGCTGCTGTAACTGCTGACTTTTTCTTTGTTCCTTATTTCTTTTTAAAAATGGCAATAGTTCTATGAATATCTGAAATAAGATAGAAACCTGTCTGCAAAGTGATTTTCGATGTATTAAGTCTGATTAGAGTACTAGATAAATCCATACTGTTCATGAAAATGCAGATCTCATGAGCCATTTAAAAGTACCTGAGGGATGAATATGTGAAAATAATTTCATCTTTAAAATTTGCTTGCAAATTTTGTATTTCTTTTATGCTTATTCATCTTCTGTTTGCATGGATTCTAACAGAACAAGCAGTTTGCTTTCCTTGGTTGTGTATTTTGCTGGCAAGCTCAACCAAGCAACTGTTTGAAGCACTAGCTGACATTTCAGATTCTTATAGATGCTGTGCTTCGCCTTACATTTGTATAGGAAACTAATCATAACCAGAATTACTAGGTAGTGAATGGGAACTAGTCTAAACACTTACTGAGTGTTTCATTGCTGCAGACTTTCTCCGATGGTTTTGGTCAGCTTGTTTAGTCTTTGAATTCCTTTTCTGGCTGGATTATGTTCAGTGTTTCAGTGGTCTCATGTGGATGGCCGTGTGACTGAATATTGTATTTCCTGAGCAAGACTGGTATTGGTAGCATCCAGTTGCCCCTTGTTGTTAGATGAAAGGACTTTCTCTCAATCTCACATTCTCTCTCATTTACATTCATGACTGGTTATTTTCTTTGGGCCGTGGAGTTTTGCCGTGCTGCCCTATACCCTGTTGCCGGTTTTCCAACATGCGGTCCTCCATTTATACTGCAGTTATCAGGGCTTATTGAACGTCTTTGAAGATGGTGTGGCTGGAGCCAAGGTGAAATGGGGTTAATCCCAGAAACTTTCACATTTTGACAACTGAAGATTTTTGCAAGGTGCTCTGGAGGTGCATGTTTGTTTAGGTTTGACGTAGTCTTTTCTTGAGGGAGACTGAGATTTGTCAGTGTTTCAAACTTAATATAGTGTTTCTAGCTTCTTTTTTTTTTCTCCTTCAGGTTATTTGTAGGGGAGAGGGTGTTTTATTATTACTACTATTTTAAAAATATTTTTATCATGCCTGTGGAGGAAGTCCAAATCTGTGCATGTGACGCCCACTCACATTTCATGCAGAGGGTAGTTGTAAGCTCCTGCCCTGGTCTTTCTCACCATTGCTTCTACAAATGGAGCTATAATCTGAATCATTCACAGCCAGCAGCTTTATTGTGAGGTCTTGATAAGACTTTGTTCTAGTCACTGATGAGTTATGAAAAAAAATCCTTTGACAGGGCAATTGTCTGTAAAGAATTGCAAAGATTTGTCTTTGAATGTGCCAAAATGTGCTCAGCATGTCATGCTGGAGTTCATAATTTGATATTGATGGCCTGTAACATTTTCTACTGTGACTGTAACAATATTTTCTCATTAGAGAACATAACCAATACAAGGTTTGGAAGGTAATGTGGCTTATTACAATTTTATTTTTGTCCAGGAGCAGAAACCGGTCTTAATTACATATGTGCAAGTGACTGCTGAAAAACACTTAAACGTAAAACTTAAACACTTAAAAATATCAGTGATAGAGAATAATCTATATGAGAAATAATGTTGACAAAGGCAAGATGCTGACTCGTGGTTCACTTGGCGTATATGATTCAAATAACAATGAAAGAAACTCAGTGGCTTCGTGTTATAGATCTGGTGTATTTCAATACAGTATAAGATTGCAGACTGAACAAAAGTCCGTAACTGGTGCTCCTGTTGGCGTATATATCTAGTAGTATAGCTGAAGCATATCAGGAAAGAGATCACTAATGCTTATGCCAGGGACGTCTATTGAAGATGCCTTTGAAATGTGTAATTTTAAAATGCAGGATGCAGTCCTCTCCTTGTACATCTGGGGACGTACAGGACGTGTCTTGCAATGCCACCGGCTGCGCTTGAGCGCGCATGTGCAAACTGCACACGGGAGCTGCTCTGAACCAGCGCGGTGAAATGCTGTGGACAGGGCACCCACAGCGGTTAGGCTCGGGAGAGGAGGTGCATGGGAGAGCTCTGCTGCCTTGCTTTGGATGTTAGTGAGCTTGTGCTGAGGGCAGGAGTGGGAGACTTGAGGCATAAACTTAGCCTTTTCCTTTCATGCAAGTGTCAGCATTACAGGGAGCTGATCTAATACTGCACAACTATATCTAAAAATTTTTGCTGCACAGCATCATTAAAACTCATGTTAAAAATAGTCATGCACAAAAAATAGTAATTTTCTAGCACCACTGAACAGAAATATTTCTACAGAGGTTTTTCAGGGCATTCCATCCAGTGCTTTCCAACATTTTATTTAATGACCTAGAAGTAAATACATTTGCTGTTAATAAAATTGGCAGGCAAAAAGGTATAGATGACAGCTTGGGTGACTTTATAAAGTAGCCTCATTTAAACAAAGAGCAGTTTTTAAATACAGTCAAAATCAGTTATTTGCCTACACACTGAGATGAGGAATGCAAATCTCATCTCTGTAAGAGGGGGAATACTATCCTGGAAAGGTGAAATTATAAAAGGGATCTAGGAGTCATAGCAAGCAGTTCAGCAAGAGAACCTAGTGTAACATTGCAGCAAAATGATCTATAGTGACCTTGAGATTTATAAAACCGAGAATCCTGACCGTGAGGAGAGATGATTTCACCTGTGGGTAAGGAGTGGCCGAGAAGGACGTCAGAATATTGCACGCAGTGTCTGCATTTTTAGGAAGATATTGAAAAATAAGAGTCTTGGGTTGTTATGAAGACGATTTGCAGGCCGAAGAAAATGCCGGAGGAAACCTTAGAGGTCATTATGCTCAGCTTACCTAAAAGAAGGTGGAGAATTACGATAATCCAGGAGCACCTCAGCAGAGCGAAAAGGGTCTCTTCAGTAGATTTTTCCCTGCAAGATTGCTAGTGGTGAGAGTAGGGAAAAGGGAGACAGTGTCTTGCTTGCTTCTGCAACATTACATAAATGTAGGCATGTCAATCAAGTGCTTTTGGTTCTTGTTGTGTAAAAAGGCATATCTAACTTATTTTTATTAGGATGATGAACTTTGAGAGCAGCCTGTCAAGGTGTATAGCAGACTTGCTCTCTCATTACACCTTGAGAGGATATGTTTTGCCCAAGAAATGTGACACAGTGGCAGGCCAGGCTATTTCAGTGTGCTGCAGAACAGCCAGCGTGGGTGATTCCGTAGTCCTGCGAAATCTTAAGCTCTGAATTGGTGGGTCAGTGGAAACCTGTACAGGTTTTTCTGATCTGTTTTCTTTTCTAAGTGTTATGCCGTAGAACTTCCTGAATCAGGCCGTGCTTGCTTGCTCTGTTTTTCATGATGTATATAGTACATTGTATGTTAAATCCGATGGAGTCTAAAGGCCACTCTTCTACAGAAGGCGTATGATATCCCTAAATAGGTTTGAGCATTCTTTTAAAAAAGCTGAATTATTTATACATTGTACTTTCCCTGACATTTCTAAAAAGAACTTGTATGTAGCAGGGATATACTTGGTCTGATGTTGACATGGCATTTTTGACAGATGCGCACCTTCCTTAAATTAGCAGGTAGCATTTCACCCTGCAATTTATATACCCAAGTCAGAAGAACTTCAAAGCACAAGAACTTCTTTTGCACCATAGACAGAATAGTTGTTCACAGCAATGGTAAGTCATTCTGTATTCATGTGTTTAAGAGCTTGGATTATGAAATACATTCCTCTTTTTTTTTTTCTTTTTTCTTCTTCTTCTTGGTTGGGTTTTTTTGTGTGTGGGGGCTTTTTTCCCTGGTTTTTTTTTTTTGTTTGTTTGTTTGTTTGTTTTCCCCTGTATCCCAAGCTACGAGTTGCTAAGAGCCTAGTCAGAGAGGCATCAAGCTCCCACAGGGACTGACACTTGTGGGTTGTTGCAGATTTCTGCCTGTGTTCAGAACCTCTCAGAGCTAGACTATAAAAGGATGGATTTCACACATATGTAAATGACTTTATTTACAATTTGTGTTCATAAATTCCTAATACAAAGGTGTGCTGAACTGGGGGGAAAACATGTCTTCAGTCAGGGCTTAATTACAAATGAGACTGGGCTGAAAGTATTATCTTTGCAAAACAAAGGAATGAGGGAAAGGTAGTAATTTAAAACTGCATATGCAACACTGAAGAGAAGCTAATACACTTTATAGAAAATGTAACTTAACTGATGTGCAGTACCTCTGAGATTCGTAGAGGAAGTAGGGCAGAAATACTGAAATGCAGGGCTGGGAGGTACCTCCTGGATCCAGTCCTTTGAATACTGTTTATAACTGTATCATTTTATCACATTCAAGAACTAACAGACGACATGGGAAATGACGTACACTTTCTCTCTCCTGTTTCTACTCTTGTCTTAGAAACATACTTCTTGGGTAGTGGGACACTTTCTTCAGTTTTCCAGCCCAGATTTGTTCATGATCATTGGCAATATTATTCCTTACTTAAATAGCTGGTATTTGTCTTCATAATCTATATACTTGAATTTGGATTTTTTTTTTTAAACAACTTCCCCACCTCCCAAAGATAAAGAAATATTTTGGTATTGGATAGCTTATTGCAAGTTGTTTTTCTACGTGTTCCCTTGTATTGGCATAATGCTTAGGAGCAACAGTTGCATATTGCTGGGCTCTGCAAAAACAGTAATACCATGGTTCCCCCTCTGCATATATAACAACATCTTTTGTTTTGTTTTCATTTTTAATCCATCTGTTATTTGTATTGAAGTTCTCTGATAGGTTTTCTAAGATGTTATTTAATGAATTAAAAACAGAGCCCTGACAACTATACCTAAGGAGCCTTACCAGTTGTTCATAGCTTGAGGAAGCCTGAGTGCCAGTCAGTACCACCCTGCTGTTTTGGTGAGGACTGGAGCGTGAAAATACCGCAGATGCCCAATTCCCACTTGGTGCTCCTTCAGGCAGAGGGCATTGTGCAGTCGGAGATAGCTCTACCAGCTGTTGCTACCACTTTTCATTTTATTTTCCTGTTCAATCCCATGGGTTGAAATGAATCAGCAAAGTAGAGCTGATAAACTTGTTGAGTTTGGAGGAAAAATTCTTTCAATAGTAATAAACAGTAAACCTTAACTAGAGCAGAGCCATTGTCTACTACTATTACTTATTGTAACCGTCACCCAAAAAAGCATATATGGCCATTACTTAGAAAAAGCATCTGGAAAGTTCTTACTTCCTAAAGCATTTGCTTTAGTGATTGGAGAAGCAGTGTCTTTAAATGAATATCCTCCATCGTAGAGCTGTTAGATCATATAACGAGTTTTCCTGTGGATATTGTATCTTATGTAGATTACTTGAGTTGAATGCATAAATTTGTGCCCAGCTTACGGCTAGTAGCTGGATACATTTAGAAAGAGATATGGTTGATAGTTGCTAGGCTAGAAAAACATTCAAATTATGTTAGGTACTTGTTGGAAGATAGAAAGTTAATAATAGGAACAGGTGTCCTGATTTTGGCTGGGATAGAGTTAATTCTCTTCCTAGTAGCTGGCACAGTGCTGGGTTTTGGATTTAGTGTAAGAATAATGTTGATAACACAGGGATGGTTTAGTTGTTGCTGAGCAGTGCTTACACTAGGCAAGGACTTTACCAGCCTCCCACACCCTGCCAGGTGCACAAGAAGCTGCGAGGGGGCACAGCCAGGACCCCAGCTGGCCCAAGGGCTATTCCATACCATATAGTGTCATGCTCAGTATATAAACTGGGGGGGGGGGTTGGCTGGGGGACAGCGATTGCAGCTCAGGGACAGGCTGGGCATCAGTCGGTGGGCGGTGAGTGGTTGCGTCACTTGTTATTCCTGTGTTTTGTCTCTCTCACATTGTTTTCTTTTTCATTACTACTACTACTACTACCACTACTATTATTATTATTAAATTATTAAACCGTTCTCTCCACTGTAAGTGTTCTCACTTTTACTCTTCCAACTACTTATTGGGGCCACCCCCGGTACCAACACAGGCCGGGGTATGGCGGGATGGAGAGCAGCCCCACAGAGAAGGACTTGGGGGCACCGGGTGATGAAAAGCTGGACACGAGCCGGCAACGTGCGCTCGCAGCCCAGAAAGCCAAGCGTCTCCTGGGCTGCATCCCCAGCAGCGCGGGCGGGGGGCGAGGGAGGGGATTCTTCCCCTCGGCTCCGCTCTGGTGAGACCCCCCTGCAGCGCTGCGTCCGGCTCTGGGGTCCTCAACACGGGACGGACACGGGCCTGTTGGAGCGGGGCCAGAGGGGACCACAGAAATGGTCCGAGGGCTGGAGCAGCTCTGGTGTGAGGACAGGCTGGGAGAGCTGGGGTTGTGCAGCTGGGAGAAGAGACGGCTCTATGTGGGGGGCCTTATTGCCGCCTTTCAGTGCCTAAAAGGGGGACTATAGGAAGGATGAGGGCAAGCTCTTCAGCAAGGCCTGTTGTGACAGGACAAGGGGGAGTGGTTTTCAACTGAAAGAGGGTAAATTCAGAGTAGATATAAGGAAAAAATTTTTTACACTGAGGATGGTGAAACACCGGAACCGGTTGCCCAGAGCAGTAGCGGAGGCCCTATCTCTACAACATTCAAGGTCAGGTTGGACGGGGCTCTGAGCAGCCTGATCTAGTTGCAGATGTCCCTGCTCACTGCAGGGGTGTTGGACTAGATGGTCTTTAAAGGTCCCTTCCAACCCAAACCATTCTCTGATTCTCTGATTCTGTCCCCTATGCCACTGGGGGTGGGGGGCGAGCGAGCAGCTGTGTTGTGCTTCATTGCCAAACGGAGCTAAAGCACGAGTCCTTTTTGGTGCCCAATGTGGGGCACAAAGGGTTTGAGATAATAACATTAACCAGAGCGTATTAAGGAATTTATATCTGTTAACAGTTGCAGGTCACGGTATTGGGTCATTTTTTCTTGATATTAGTTTATATGATTTGCATCGTCCTTTTTTTTTTGCTGTACATGTTAAAGAACGGTGTTGTTTTTTGCAGTTTGCTGTGCTCTGCAGTGATTAGTGATGTTTTGCCTGTGATATTTCTCACTAAAACTCTGGCCTTGAGCTTTATCTTGTATTTAAGCTTTGTACTGAAGCCGTTACTGTACTTTGGATGCCACCTCATGGAGACAGTTGGGAATTACACCTCTTCCCCTCTTCCTCTGAGAAGTTTTTTATGGAGGAAATACAGAATAGCACCTTTGCTACCTTCTACTATGATGTCTTCTCCTTCATTACAATAACTTTTCAGCATCTTGAGCATCCTTGGGTAGTTAAAATACTTCTGTTGGTATTCCTTGGGAATATTGTTTCGGTGTTGTCTAAGATTAATCAGCAATTTAAGAATGTCATCCAGAGATCTGCCCCAAGGCTCAATAGTTATGGGTGGCAGGGTATGTGGGGTAGTATGGGCAAATACCTAGGATGGTGGGCACCTCCAGTGTCTTGGGACTTCACCCCTGAACAGGTGTAGAATCCTGAAAAATTAGTAGAATATTTGGAAAAGGTATGCTGTCACCCCGGCAATTCCAGAGAGATACAAATCACTGCAATGCGTTGGGGCCTGGCCCATGCCTACCGAGCCCTGTTCAACAGTACTCAGTACCCGCAAGGGGACGAGAAGGCGTCTGGATCTGATGGCAAAACGGCAGGCGCTGCAGCTACTCCAACCCCCACGACAGACTGAACCAGGGAACCAACCTGTGCTAGTATCGGTTGCCCCTGTACACAAGAAGAAATCTGGGAAGTCAAAGTCAGCTCATTTTGAAAAGGATGATGAAAAAGCAGGGCCATCACGAGGAGAGGAGGAGGAAGAGGAAGAGCTCATAAACGAGGTGGTAACCACTTGATCCCTGTCCCTGAGTGAGCTGCGAAACATGCAAAAAAAGATTTCAGGCATTGTCCAGGTGAGGATGTTGTCACCTGGCTGCTCCAATGCTGTGATAATGGGGCCAGCAGCCTGGAATTAGAGGGTAGGGAAGCCAAGCAGCTGGGATCCCTTTCTAGGGAAGGGGGCATTGACAAAGTGATTGGAAAACGGGCACAAGCCCTCAGCCTCCGGGGGTGACTTGTGTCAGGCGTGAAGGAAGGGCATCCCTTCAAGGAAGATGTTATATATTGCCCAGGCAAGTGGACCACCGTTGAGAGAGGTATCCAGTACCTGAGGGAATGAGCCATGCTGGAGGTGATTTATGATGACCTGGAGAACGAGCAGTTTTCCAAAGATCCAGATGAAGCCCAGTGCACACGACCCATGTGGCGGAATTTTGTACAGAGCACACCATCATCCCATGTGAACTTATTGGCAGTAACGATGTGGAAAGACAGAGAGGGATAAATGGTGGATGCACCAGCTAGCCAACTCCAGAATACAAAGGAAGTATCTCCTCATCCCTTGTCTCAGCTGTGGAGAAACTGTCCCGGGAGTTCCAACAATTCAAAGATAGATCCTACTCTACATCCTTGGCATAGACTACCTCAGGAGAGGGTATTTCAAGGACCCAAAAGGGTACAGGTGGGCTTTTGGTATAGCTGCCTTGGAGACCAAGGGAATTAAATAGCTGTCTACCTTGCCTGGTCTTCCGAAGGACCCTTCTGTTATGGGGTTGCTGAAGGTCAAAGAACAACAGGTGCCAATCACCACTACAAAATGCACCGGTGGCAATATCGCACCAACCGAGACTCCCTGATTCCCATCCATGAGCTCATTCGTCAACTGGAGAGCCAAGGAGTGATCAGTAAGACCCGCTCACCCTTTAACAGTCCTATATGGCCAGTGCGGAAGTCTAATGGAGAGTGGAGACTAACAGTAGACTATCATGGCCTGAACGAAGTCACTCCGCCACTGAGTGCTGCCGTGCCAAAACCCCACGAGTTTTCTTACTTTTGGTGTTCTGATTCTCTCCCCCATACCACTGGTGGGAGAGTGAGCAAGCCGCTGTGTCGTACTTGGTTGTTGATTGGGGCTAAACCACAGTGACAGTAAAAGCAAAATAAAGATATGTCAGAAAGCTCAATCTTTGCTCCTGAGAGGTGTGGCCTGTTGTCTTTCACTGGACTTACGATGTCTCATCTAGGCCTGGCATTTTTGTAAACACTGGAATTTCTTCTGGCTTGCAGAAGTCATGCTTTTGCAGGTGATGGGGAATTCATCAGCACAAATTATTTTTTTATGGATATCATAATTCTGTTAAAATTATCTCTTACCAGAGCAGCTCCCTTCTGTGTGCCCCACCCATGAATAGAAACTAAAGGACTCTGGAGATGTTCAGTGACCCTCAGGAGTGGCTCATTCACCAGCAGATCTAATTATAGGGACTGTAGCAGGAACCAGTTTAGAATCTGTTTGTGGACTGGCCATTGTCAGATCTCCTCCATTGTCTGCCATCTATAAACTCTTATCGACTCGTTTCATACAGTTCCTTTGATACCCTGAATACTGGAGGATCTCACTGGCATCGTCATAATTGCTTCTGCCTGGGTAAGACAACCTGAACAGTTTTCTATTATTTATTCCACAGAGGTTTTTGCAGTATCTTGACACAAAAAGCTGTCTGTTCTGCATTTTCTTTCTGCATGGTAAGGGAGCAGTAGTACAGCACGTTTCAACTCTCAGTTTATGCCATCAGTTTCCTACACACTTGAAAACTATAATTGCCTATACGTTTTTTCTGAAGCACTCTTAATTCCAAAACTGATCTGCTGTTTTCTTTTGTGTCCTTCCTACTGAAATGTGAGCAAATCTTACAGCCTTTTCATTGTTTGGCCCGTTATAGACATTGTGGATTGTTATATCACAAATTCTGAGCATCGAAGATGCATCTGTTATTTAAATGCCCAATTACAGTTCTCTGTGTAGCCTACCTCTGTGTTATGGTAAGTTTTTTTGCATTTACTGGGCAGTAGCTGTTTTGGTATATTATAATTAAATTTATATCTATGGAGCAAATGAATTGAAAATAGCAAACCCAGCCCCTTCCCTGCCCAGAGCTACTGATTAAACAGATACAGTAACTGTTTTTAAATCACTTTTAGTATGTGTGTCAAGCTCACATTAAATCATCTTTAAAATGTGCCTATATGTAATGCACTTTGAAATTGTCTATTCATAAACATGCATCATGTACATATTCAAAATGAGCAGTTCATAAAAATTTTAGCAGAGAGGTAATGCACTCCTGTACATTTGAAATCATATTTAAAAATTCAGATTCTCTCAGGAATTATGCTAACTGAATATTTGATAAGGACTCCCCAAACTCACATGGCAGACTCTGGTTCCTCTCCAGCTCCTTTCATAGACAGTGCAGTCTGGAAGTCTGGCTTCTAAGAGCAAGTGCATTAATTTTTAATATGTTACAGTTTCATATACATGAAAGTAGAGACTTGGAAGGGTTTGTAAATGACGATCCTGAGATGCCTGATATAATTCAATGCTTATGAAAGAAAAAATCCTAAAGGAGATTGAACTTGGGACAGTTTTTCCTCCCTCTGTATGGAAATGGGTATAAGTAAGCTTGAACGGTTTCAAAGTTCAGCTCTATTGAGTACTGGCTGACACATTTCACTTACTGTATCTTGGCATTTTGCTTCTAATAAATTCTGGTTTTACTCTGTGCTTGGGAATAATCAGTTGCCAGGTTTAATGTTTTGTTATGTTTTAATCTTTCATATGAAAAGTTCTTAGTTGTTCTTGTGGATTTCTGCGTTCCTGGAAATGTTATAAAAATTAACAGATTTACTAGTCCCCCTTTCAGTACTTAAAGATGGACTATAGAAAAGATGGGGACAATCTTTTTGGCGAGGCCTGTTGTGACAGGACAAGGGGTAATGGTTTTAAGGTAAAGGAGGATAGATTTAGACTGGATATAAGGAAGAAATCTTTTACAGTGAGGGTGGTGAAACCCTGGCGCATGTTGCCCAGAGAGGTGGTCGATGTCCCATCCCTGGACACATTCCAGGTCAGGCTGGACGGGGCTCTGAGCAGCCTGGTCTAGTTGCAGTTGTCCCTGCTCACTGCAGGGGGTTGGACTAGGTGACCTTTAAAGGTCCCTTCCGACCCAAACCATTCTGTGATTCTGTGATTTTATGATTCTACCATATGCTTCCTGCCCTGTCATTACATCACAATGTTGTGTATGCATTTCATCAATAGAAAGGTATGAAACTAAAATAAAATGCAAATGTTTTGGACCACATATTAAAGAATGCGTCTGTGATGTGTCCATCATGATACAAGTATAGGAATGTATTTGGCTATCCTGCCTTTTTAGTCTTTTCTAGACACTATATTTTGGCTTAGTTAGGTGTGAGTATCACTTGCGTTTTAATATTAGTGACTGCAAGCTAGCCAGCCGGTTAGGTAGTACCCTTTGCCATCCTTCCAAGACAAGTCTACCTGCGGAGGGTAATACTCCCCTGCTTGTGCCTTTCCCAGTTAATTGGAGTGCAGAGAAGCAGCAAAGGAGTGTTGGTACAGTTCTCTGATGTACTGTGGGAAGGAGCTTGGATGTGGTAAGATGAAGATGATGAAAGCCCTTAACCAGGACAGGACATTGGTTCCCAGAGTTCTTGAATGGTTATTGCCGTCAACCCTCAAATTACCTTATCAGGAAACTTAGGTTTGAGAATGCTGGAAAATTAATGATTCCTTGGGTCACTCACCAAGTGAATCGCTGGGAATATTATGTGAATGTAGCGCTAGTAATATGGTGGTCAGAAATGTGTGCAATTTCTGTTAGAGTATTACGCATTTGCATTCAAGTGTTTTCAGTAGATTAAAAAAAGGAGCTGTACTTGTAACTCTACCAAATAATTGTGTTGACTCTACCATCTCCTACTGATCCCACTATTACAAATTTATGTAGAGTGAAACTTAATGTTTGACCACAGAAAAATACGTAAGCTTTTTATTCTATGGGCCTTGTATCTCTATACACACTTGTGCTTGTCTGTATTTNTACATGTCTTGGCGCTCTGATGGCTTGATTAGAAGCTTTCAGTGATAGATAATCTGCATGTCTCTTTAAAATGTGGGAAAGAATGGTCAAATATCATATTGCTTTGTGAATTCCCAACAAACTCAGATAATAATACAACTGTTAGAGTGTGTAATTACAATAAAAGTCTCGTCAGCTGGCTGAGACATGCAGGAGTAAGTTCCCTAAGCTGTTAGTACTCCCACAGAGTATGATTTTTAAAATTCGGGGTTTTTGTTTGGAATTTCTCAGTGCTACTTTCAGTTTATTTTCTGGTCACAGGTTTACAGAAAGCAAAGTTGGTACATTATTTAACAAGTGCAGAGAGTGGGGGGGTAGTTAAGAGGAACCTTTCTAAGTTATGAAGTGTACAAATCAGCCTGACTAAAGGGATTGTTTCATGAACCAGCATCAAAAAACTCTTTCAAAGAGATGTTTTCTGTTGGGCAACAAAACTTGCGTTGCAGGAGATGATACCTTTCCAAACTCCACTTGGGGGTAAGAATGTAATTAGCTGAGAGGCAGGAGAGCAGCAATTACTGACAGGAGCCCTCCATAAAAGTCCTAGGAACAGGGGAACCAGCAGGGCATGCTATGAATGTTAAATATATACACAGGCTTCTAAGGACCACTAAAATAAGATGTTTCAGGGTTTAATAGGTTAGTTCTAGCATTACTAGAAAGTCAAAGGTATGAGATGGATAATTCCTCAGGGTATCTGTTCTGTGTCTTCATCACCAAAGAAGACAGTCAAGAATGTGTTTTTGAGCTCTGGTTTTACTTCATTAGGCAAAACTTGACAAAAATTTCTGATGTTATGTTATTTTCTTAGAGTGTATGATTTTTACACCACTGTGAATTACTGCTCTCAAATGTTTTATTGTAAGAGTTGCTAAATAATTGTGGGAGTGTCTTCTTAAGTTACAATTACTACAGAATAAATACAGTAATTTCTTTACAGCTAAGGTGACTTTCAGCTGCCATTGTCCCTGACATATAATATTACTTATTATTTTCTCAAAATTGCTGTGAAGTTACAATAGAGCAAAGTGATCATTAATTTACTGAATCATTTGCTATACTAAAGATTTGAAATAAGCTAGTTAGGACCAAGCTTTCTCTAACAATTTTGATTCTTACAGGAAGCATTTTCTGTTTCCATTTCTGTTGGTGTCTGTTGGCCATAATTGAGGAGAAATTTTTGGGATTTGAGACTAATCCTGAGTTTAAAATGAGAATGCTGTACTTTCAGCACCAGTTGTTGGTTACCTCCTACCTAGAAAAGCAGAGTTTTCTCAAATGAAGAGGCTAATGAGGAAAAGAAAAAGAAAAAAACCCAAAAAATTCTACCATTGCCTGATTTGTTTCTGACTTGTTCATACTTGGTCTGTTTGGTCCAAACATGTAAATCTGGTGTTTCTAATTAACTAGCTTATTAGATTGATGGTTTGAAGTTCTCTTTGAGATGGATATTACGGGATCAGGTTCCTCGAACATAGAAATCACTTAAGTCAGACTCTCAAGTCAGAGAAGGTGCTGCAGGGGGAAGGGGAGGCCCCTTTCCCTCCAGCGGCAGAGATCCAGGCACATCAACCTGAAGAGGTTTCTGGAGCCTTGGATCCTGGACCATGGCAGGTGCTTTCCTGCAGCACAGGATGAGGTGCTTAAATCCACAGGAAAGGGTAAGCAACTACCCTCCATCATCAGCTCCTCCATTGAATATGAGACAGATTCCCTCTTAGCTGTCAGTTTATGTGAAATTTCAGTCAGAGGTGCTTAAATTTTTGCCTGTTTGTGGAAGTGAGACATTAGCTTGTTCAGGGTTGTGTGTTCCACAGACAGCTAGAGAAAAATTCATCATTGCTGTGGTGAATCGAAATTAATTTTGTTTTCTTTTTTATGATTCCCTTCACGCAGAATCTTCTCCATATTTATTCAGGTACTTCTTTCAGCAGTATTCCTTGTCTTTTCACTGATTGTGCCCTCTATTTATGTTCGCGTGGTGACTTTTCTGCTTTGAACCACAAAAAAGATTTGTAAGAGTTTCTCTGGGGGACAGAAAAAAATGTACTGGAGGGTATGCATTTAGTGGATCTAAGGTCCCAAAATTAGCATAGGCCACTCAAACTCAGTCTGCCTCCAGCTGGGCTTTGGGAATGAATAATTAGAGTGAGAAAAATCTGTGAGCCTCTTTGGAGCAGAGCCGTGCTTCAGTGTGAGCTGCGGGACAGAGGTGACTCTCCAGCTGTTGTTCCTGTGCACAGGAAGCTCCAATCCAATCACCATCTGCAGCCCCGGTATGCCTAAATCTGGCTGTAATCTCCTCAGTTGCATGATGCATGATTCTGCATGCTCCTTGGCTTGCTGCTTTGTTACCCCAAAATAACCCGTACATTTGAGCAGGGCTGACTGTTGGGTGCATCACTCAAAGCACAGCAGCGTGCATCCAGTACAGGAGGGAGTGCATTTGTTTAGGTAGCATTGCTGGCCTCTATGCAGTGTTCCATAATTGAGAGGTAGGAAACATATTTTAGCTTAAGTGTCAGTTCTAGTCACCTCATGCTTAGATAATGAACTTCCAGAACAGCAAATCTAATGTAGAGGTTGTGTTTTAATTACGGTAATGTTGCTTTTAGTATAATGTGAACCACTCAGAAGATTTTTAGTTTTACCTTAGTATTTTTCACAGAATTTTAGCACTAGTTGTGCTAATGGGCTTTATTGGTCCCCTAGGAATTAAGACATTTTATAGATGAACTAGAGTGTATAAACTTATCAGAAGTTTATATTTTCACACACCATAATCTTTCAGTAAGTGTAAAACCCATTGTTTGAAGGGAAATCAAGATGGAATGAATGTTACTGCTTTTCTGAATTTTTGTGTGTTAATGTAGGGGAAGTATTTGGAGAATATTTGAAGGTGAATTAACTGGGAGTTGTTCTGTAGGCATACAGGAACTTATCTTGTAAGGAAACTTTCATTCTGTGTGGAGTGGCATTCAGCTGCAGCGCTTGGAAGAACTTTTTGAGTTTTGCTGAGTTCCTGCTAACACCATGTACGGAGGGCATCCAGCATGATGCATCAGTGATGCTCCATTGTCCCCAAACTACTGCCGTGTCTGTATTCCTGCTGGGAGGAGCAGTGCTTGCAGCATATGTGCACTCAGCTGCAGAAGTGCTGTAGAAATGAGGAACAAACTATTTCTGTGGTGGGCCAATGAGGCAGCAGTTTTGCCTGACACTGGTTGAAAAGCTCATATAGGGAAAATTAACAGGATGTGATTAGAAATACGGAACCAGTTTCTGAGAAGAGTTCATTTTAAGGGAGGTCAAAAACTGGGTTATCAGATAAGTGTTAGGTTCAACCAAGACTCTCCTCTACGTGTTGAAAATTGCAATGCACTTTCCTGCACTGCTTGGTTCTCTCACTGTATAATCAGCATAAGGACTTAATAATTACCAAATGAAGTGTTATTCTAGGTCTAGTCCAAGGTACAGGGGGTAAAGAAAGAATTATGACAATGTTCTTTTTAGATGCTGGTTGACATTTTACTTAAGACAGAAGTTACAAAATTTGCACATTTCACGAAAGAGACTTCTGGAAGTTACCAAGAACTAACAAGGAGCTGAGGTTTGCTAAGAAGAAAGCAAGCTTGTTCAGAATATGAAAAGTATAACAATCTGTGTTTCTGGAGAAGGTGGGGTTTTTTGATGACTTTGGTGATTTAAAGGAACTTTTAACAAACGATTTTTTACTGTCTGAAATCTGGTAACTTGTGTACTAGCAAGTTTTATCATTCATCTCACCTTTGACTGCAATCAAATTGTTATACAAAAAAACTTCAGCTGTCATTAAAAAAGAAGGAGGAGAACAAGTGACAATACTGCTGAAAGTCAGTATAATAGACATTATTTGAGGCTTGCTTCAGCCCGCTTAATAGTTCTGTGGACATGTCTGGTTTTTTGCAGTGACCAGTTACGACAGCTGTTTTTGGTGCTAGCGTGCATGTGTCTTCAACAGGTTGCCACAGTACTGAGGAATTTCCTGAGCAGGAATGGGACCTGCCTCAAACAGAAACATATGAACAGAGGTGGAAAAAGCACACTCGCCTACCTGAGATGCAACTTGGGTCCCAAGTACAGAGAGGCCCCCAGAACAGTTCAGGAAACGAAATTTCACTTTGTGAAAAATGCCTGGCATAAGTTTGTTTACTTTGGGTATTTTCTTGCTGTTAATATATTGAAATATTTTGTCTAGAAGCACTGACATTTTTATGTGCCTGAATTCTTTTTTTCCAAAACAAGGTTTGCTTCAGCAGCACATCAGTAGCTGCCTTGGGGTCTACAGCAGCTCAGAATACTGGGCACCAAGCTTCACATCACTGGCTCAGCAGCCAGTCTGTCTTGCCCGGTTTGTTCTACCTGAAAGTTGGAGCATAGACTTTTCCTGGCATGCTTCTGTTCTACTCATTTGTTTTTCTCCAATAGGAAATATGTTCTGCAAGCAATTCCCGCCCCGGCCCCCTCCAGCTTTGGCAGTCGTCAGTACCGTGGCCAAGAGCTACAGCTGAGCTTTTAGCTTCTGTAGGTTGCTTTGTATCTGTACTGGTGGCTGATTTCTTTGTCCCTGCTTTGTTTTGCTGGATTTTTAAAAGGTGTGTGTCCACACTGTTGTTGCATAGCTGCATGATGGGTTGCCCATCCTTTTTCAGAATCTTCTGGCAGACTCAGCTCAGGTTTGAGAGAGGAACATGAAATGCACTATATTCTACCAGGAAGAGGTTAGGATAATGGAGCTTTTTATTGTTCCTACCCACTTTTGCAAGACTGGAAGACCCAATCTCTCTGAAGTATTCCTCTAGGAAGTATTAAATTATAGTGGTGGGTTGCTCTGATAATTTTATATAAGAAAACAGAATTGTAGTCTGAAGGAGGTTCTCAGTACAGGGGACGAAAAACAGTGGGAACACAGAGGTCATGGATGGAGAAACAGAAAGAAAAGTATTAAGTCGGTAGGAGAGCAGTTGGCCTGATTTGAGATCATTATGTGCTAGTTGTAAATCATTACTTCCTAGTAGGGAAAGGAGGGAACATCCCAAACCTCCCTTTAAAACAAACAAAATGTCAAGCCTCTTCTGCCCCTGTTCACGTTTAAGCAGCCTCTGCAACCTCTAGGTGGTGAGGAAAGACTGAACGTGGCTTTGGGCTTTTTCCCGTCACAGTGCCTCTTATCTGAGTGTAAGTCTGCTGGGTGAGCTACCGCCTTTGCCTCCAGCCCGTACACAGAGACAGCACTGTGCAGGAAAACCTTCATCCCCAGAGAGACATTCACAACCTTTTTCATTCTGATCAGCCTTTGTGATATACTTAAAACATAAAAAATTGATTCAAGACTCAGGCCCGTTTACTTGGGAAGGAGAAAGCTCGCTAGCCTACATACAAAATGTGAAATGAAATTTGTGGCAGCTGAGGCTTTTGTGTGGCAATAATTGCTGTTGTTGAGTGATGAGTTTTGAAGGCAGTCACACTTACAGAAACTTCTTATCAGAGTTTCCCTGCTATATAGACATTTGTTTCTTCTCTCCCTACAGGAACGGGCCAGTTGTTTCAGAAGTCAATAGGCTGCTTGAATAATTGCAGCTTACCAGAATCCATATGCTCAAAACACCAAGATACGGCAGGTGTTCAACATATCTGTTGTGTAGCATATCTGACCACTCTACACAGATTTTCTTCACCAAATAGTATTCCCTGTTATATACTACTTATTTGTTAATTCATTTACTTGCTAATTACTATCTGGAAAAGTATTCTCTTCAGATATTCATCTGTTGTTGGTTGACAATCACTTTTCTACCTTGTAGCCCTTTCAGAATCTTGCTATTGAGGAGAAGGCCATGGCTGAAAAGTCCTGATTCTTTCTGGCCACGCAGAACAAATAAGCGTGATGTATGTCAGGAATGACCTCTTTTGTAGAAAGCAAAGTAACAGAGTACTGTGCTTGTATGTGACTTTTGATAGCACAGGTTTTGCAGCATCTTCTAAGAGCTGTCAAATGTTATTGTATGCTACTGAGACTCTGCAGTGTCACTGGCATATTTGCTGTCTCACCATTACAGTCTGGTTTAATTACTTAAGTATTTTGTGTGGTAATTGGAATGCAATACACTATATAAGCATCAAGTATTATTTGTAAAGATTAAAACCTACTTGTTAAAAACGAAACATTTATGACCACGTGTTAGGTTAGAAGTATCAGTTTTAATAAGTCAGTCAGTTTCTTTATTTTTTAGCTACATTTTATAAATACTTCTAATAAAATACTTATATATATCAGAAGTATTTTGTTAGTTGGTAATTGAGCATGAACATGACAATGTGATAAAATATGGCATGTTATGCAACTGTGCAGTTAGTTTTTATAATATTTAAAAAACTAAAGCATATTAATAATTTCAGTTAAGAATTCAAAAAGGAGTTATACTATCTTTAGATACGATACAAGATCATGTGCTCCTTATTTTTTGCTTCTTGTGGTACCATGCCACACTTAACTAAAGACACACTAAATAGTTTGAAATAAGCTGGGGGTGCTATGTTTGATGCTTTTCTGTAAATCCTTTCCATTATCTGTTTAAAAAACAGATAGGGAAGCAAATGAGAAAACGAAGTCAGGAAGAGAGCGATGGACATGTTAAAGTTGTTAAATGCTGACATGGAGAATATATTACTTTCTTACTTTTGTTGCAGAGTTCCTAGGAGGTGTTTCGCTTTTTTGTTCATGTGCTGAACTTGGAGTGCCTGGACTCTGATTAGCACCAGTGCCACAAGGTTCATTGTCCCAAAAAATATACATCCATAAAACACGGGTACCTTAATTCATCTCAGGATTTCTGCGACAGTACAAATAATGTGGTGAGAAATCAGTATTATCCAATAGGCAATCAGTAACTCATCAGGAGGTAAATTTGAAAGAACAAATTTGAACGAACATTTTATTTTGGCCCTTCCTTGCCTTTGAGTGATTAACTTTAAGATGCCATAGAAATGTTTGTAGGTACGCAGAAATTTCGACAGGATTATCTAGCAGTACCCATTTGCCTGCTGCTCATTTTTTCTAGGATAATGCCTTCCTGATGGATCCTTTTTTTAATATGTTAGTATTTTACAATGAGTAGTGAAATTTTTTTATGCACTTGGCTAAGCTAAACTCTTTATTGCAAATACAGATAATTAAATGTGATTCTCTGAAACATTTTAAAGTAGTTCCCTTATTAGTATAGCCAATAGCATGCATTTAAAAAGTTATTACTGCCAATTCAAAGGCTTATTTCTTTAAAATAGGAGACCTTGCTTTGTTTGCAAACTGAGAAAAATGTTTGCATTTCAGCTGTGTTGTATCTCATAAAGCACCAAGCTACTAGAAGAAGCTTTGCTGTGAGTAAAGAACGACTCAAGTAAATGAAGAGGTGCAGAAAATTCATGAAGGCAGCTGTAGGAATCTGGTTTATATAATCATGTTCCAGTAATGTTATTATAGATCCATGGTAGTTGTTTGTGGCATGATCCCAGGAGATTTGGGCGGTGCAGTCTACTTTACCAAAAGGACCCAGTAATCTCCAAAGTAGGTTGACTAGTGAATGCTGTCCTGCTCAAGGCTTTACATCTGTTTTCCCAAGCAAAATGTCAAATGTCCCGTTACAACTCTGAATTATTGTAATTGAGGAAGTCTTTCCTGCATTATTCTCCTGTCCTGTAACATTAAACTTCTACGTTCCTTAGAAGTAGACTGTTCTTTTCCATATTTCTGAGTTCTACATTCCTCTGCAGAATTGAGATTGTGAGTATTAAATTATGGTTTAAATCAGTAATGTAACTATTACGTGAATTTGAAGATTTATGGTCTTAAGTGTAACATCTGACTCACAGCTTGGTTTGTGTAGCATAAAGTTATTTAGTTATTACACCCATCTTCTAGTCAACTGCACAGCAATTCAGACAGTGCATGATATGCTTGTCTTCCCTAATTCCTGTTTGTTTTTTTTTTATTTTCCAAAAGTTTTCAGTTGTCTCCAAAACTGCTTAGCAGGAGGACTGTGTTGCAGTTTTGCTAGTGTTTCTATTTTCTTGTGCGTTAAAGCACGATGCTGCACCTTCTAATGCCCAGAAGAGTGCTTCTTTGAGTAAAATTATTCATTTGCCTGGGGTGATGTTTGCAGTACCAAACCACAGTGTATGTCTATCCTTTTATGTTAAATGGGAAAATTACCAAACATAGACAAAATGTTCACTATAAAAAAAAGGGGAGGAGGATTATCTGTTGCTATTTTCTATGTCTAAGATCAAGGAGAAGATTCTAGTGAATAAAGTTTATGTGGACCATAAATGTATGCCCTAAATTGGTCTGGATGGTAATTGAACATATTAGACTATAAACAAGAAAGCTGTATACCACATAAATGGGTTTCAGTCTTTAGTCACTGACAAATTTGGTGCTTAAACAGCTGCAGACGAATTACTTCGTTGTACATGGAAGCATATGGAGCCTCCAGAATTTGAATACAAAATTAGCACTTTTAAGATTTAGTATGTTTTCAAAAAGGCATAAAAGAATTTATCATTGGAACCAGCAACTTGTTACTGAGTGATTGAATAAAAGGCCTAGTATTTTGCTAGAAATTGTAAGGGTGCGGGGCAAATAGAGATTCATTTATTTTGGCAAAAATACTCGGCATATATGAAAACTGAAGTGAGATGGAGGTACATGTACTGTATGTATTTTGGGGCGGGGTCTAGCAGTACTGAAAACTTGATCAATCTTTCAGTCATGTTCAGGGCCACCCGCTTCCCTGGTGATGATGTGCGCCCTGCGGAGTCCTTGCTGCCTTGCCATAAAACCCTGCCAATACAACAGGCAGCCTGGGAAGGCTGCTCTCTGCTTTTTACACTGAGTGCCTTCAGAGGGAGGTTTTGGGTGACTGCCTCTCTTCCCCGGGGGTGGCTCAGCAGTCAGACATGTCGCCTTTTCCCTCCTGTGTCTGAACAGAGAAGCCGGGAGGGCTTCTGACGGGGCTGAGGGACGGCACTTTCAGAGGCAGCGATCCGGTGGGTCAGACCGAGCCTTTGTCAAACCGCATTAATCTGAAATGGCCATATCTATTATTACGATTCATTTTCTCCTAATAACATCGTTATGAAATTAATTGAATTTAGAGCAGAATAAAGTAGGAATAAGTAGAACACGTGAGATTCATGAGTCGGGTGTGCTCATCATGAAGTATGAAACTGGAGAGAGCAATGATATGTAGGATTTATTCATAGCTACCTGGCAAACAGTGCACGATATTAATCCCTTTTCTAGAACAGAGCATCCATCCAGAATGGAGGATATTCTGCTTTTAAAAGGATTAAACTGTTAAACAGTGAGAACAGAGTAATGAGAAAGCATCTGTCTGAAGTTGTCCCATGAGCTGTTCCTCTCTTTTGCTAAAACTTTGCGCTGCTTCAGGTCAGTGACACTTCCTCGCCCTGCCAGTTGCAACTCTTCCATCATTTTCCAGATCACGCTCAGGGGAGGAACAATATTAATGCACACACTTCTGCAAAAGCTATTTTTCTGCTATGATTATTTTGTTGCTTTAGGTATTGTATAGTTTAGGGAATATTATATTTCTCTGCCAAGTTATGGCAGAAGTGCTGCAAAGCCAAACTGTAAAGCGGCAGTGCATATGTTGCTTCATGGATTTGGCTACTCTGCCCATGGACACTTGTCTCCTGTCTCATCTCTTTTATGCCCTCTAAATGGTTACAAAAATTTACAGCTATTTGCATGTATTTGACAAGCATCTACTCTGGAGAAGCTGCCTAATAAGCTACACTCAGAGGTACACTGTAAACTATTTCTTAAATACTTTTAATCGCCAGGATTGGTTTATTAGAAAATATTCTAGGATAGATTTCCTGTCGGGGAACTCTTTTTTTAAAGTAAAATATTACTCATACTTAAGTTCCTCACCTTTCCATTTATTTTTACTACAAATATTACTCCAAATTTCATTTTACTGCAAACTACTGAAAATAGTCATCATGGGTTGTCCATGAATTTTCTGAAACAACTCCAAATGCAAGTATACTCCTGAGCCAGGTATTTTTGGTGTGGGGGTAGAAGGCTGGTCACGAAGCATGTGTCCTGCTTCTTCACCAGGTGTACTGCCCCGCTACATCTCTGTCTCTTTTTCCTAATTCCTGCCAGTTTGGGAGCAGGGATGAGCAAACTGAGTTCATATTTTCCCTACTGGAGGATATACATGACCTGCATGGTTGAGGTAAGGATTCCTGCCATGGTACTTTATACCTCGCCTCCTGTCCTCTTCTATAATGTTCTCCTAAACCACTCAGAATCACTCTTTCAGAGAATATAATTATTTTATGTATCACACAGAGGATCTGCTTCATTGCGTACTCTCTGAATCCAAGGATTAACCTGTTTGCTAGGTCAGCCTTCTTCACTCATGAGAAGTAAATGAGAAAAACACAGACCTCAATATGGTGAGTTCGAGAATTAAGATAGTCTGGAGTTAGTTATCCCCATCTTTATACTAGGTGTGGTTTTGTGCATGTTTTGTACTGCACTGTGCCAAGTTAAGTGTCCTGTGACAAGGCTAAGCTGACAGTAATGAATAATGCCAGGCAGAGCAATCATACTGAAAGCCAGTGGCTCTTCTGAGGTTTTTCACTTAGCATTAATGAAAGAAGTAGACCTGACACGATAAAGGGTATTTTTTCACTTCCTTCTTTCTATTTTAACAAAAAAGTTTATTAGCCAGTTAATTGTGTTGTATGGCTGCTGTTGAGGAAGACTTTAGTAGATGTCCTAGGGAAGAACATCTTGAGGGCATCTATGGAAATACAATGGGAAGGAAAGATTTCAAAATGAGAGCAGACATTCCTGAGATCAGTGAATATGCATGACTCCTTTTTATTCTCCTCTGTCGTTATGGGTTAGTCTTGAAAATCTAGCAAGGTTTTCAGTTTAATCAGAACGAGATGATATGAAGAGTACATAATTAAGATGGAGGGAATTGAGGGAGTTCGTATGGAAACTGAGGTAAAGAGCAATTGCCTACTTTTATTCAGAGGGAAAAGAATGAGGTAAGCAGCTAATATTCAGATTTGAATATTCTTGTAGTTGAGGTTGTGTTTTGTATGGTTGGNAAGAAAGCTTCTGGACTGGCTTGGGGAGAAGGAAAGTGCAAAAAGGTGATGAGTTAGGATAATGTCCTGGGAGATAATCGGTGAAAAGCTTGACCAGGAGAGGAGTAAAAATCATTGTGGCCACCACAGGGGTTGATGTATCCTGTGACCCTTTGAGACTGAGAACTTGAAGACCTGAAACCCTGGGGGCTTACTTTTCTTAGGAGCAGCTCAAAAATCTCTGCTCTCTGAGCAGTTCCTGAAGTACTAACAAGGAGCCAAGGAATCGACAAGCTGATGCTTGCTTCTGGAGGAAGGGAATGGATACAAACGTCCTCTAAATGAGCACTTTTTTGTTTTGCTTTGCGCGTGTGTTTGGGAGAAGTTGTTTATTGTTTGTTTGTTTAGTTTTTCTCAGTCAACGATCTTCTGAAGGAAGCTTAAGTTGATGTTTCAGTTGGATGATGTTGTCTACTGCATAGTGGTTCGTGGCATTTTTGAGTGTTTTGCATCACATCAGTGGAAGAATGAATATTATGTTCAAATTCAATGTTTTTGAGTTAATAGGAGAAAGCTGATGATTAGAAGTCTGACTTTTCTGAAAAAATATGTCTTCTTAAAGCATGTGAGATTACTTGTTCACAGAATATTGAAGATGCACAAAATTTATTGGTTGTGATTATTTCAGAAATATAATAGTGCTCTGGTTTTTCCCTGTCCACAATATTGCACATGCTGGTTTTATGTTCTCTTTCTAGGTGGTGAATCTGTGTTAAGTTTGTATAAATGTTAAACACAGTAAGTTTTGGAGAGAGTGAGAGAATGAGAGAGAAATTAACTGGGTTCCCTTACACCTCACTTTCTGTTTGAAAGGTAACTTACACTTCCTGAGGTCAGCCTTTTTTAAAAGAAAGAAAGATAAAGCAACCAACAAAAATAGATAAGGTTGAAAGGCATAGCTGAATCCATAAAGGTAATGCAGGATCCTCCACAGTGATCTTTCTGAACAGACAGATAATACTGTACACGGGCTCAAAAATGAGTTCAAGCCAAAATAAATTTTTGAAATTTCTTGTAAGAACAGCACACAAAATCCATCTCCATGGCCTCATCTCTGCTGGTGGGAGAGGATAGAATTTCCTGTCTAGTGAAACTCCAAACTAATCTGTTCTCTGTGTGTATCTGGAGGTGTTCAGCTGAAAAAGAAGCTCAGTTCTGGGCTGCCAGTTATATGTCCAAATGGATCCATGTATCCAACTCTGCAGTGTTGCCTTCATTTTCTGCCCCCCTCTGCCTATAGTGGACCAGCTTTCCTTTTGGCCTTATTCTTGCACTTCATAATACCTCAGTGAGTCCTGAAGCAAGAATTTCATTCCCAAGGACTCTGTGTAGGTGTGCTGAAATTTCTATTTGAATCCAAGCAATCCAGAATTGTGACCATCGCTGTTTAAATATTTATGGAAGGAATACCTTGAGTTTCATTTTAGTGCATAATCCTGAAGATAGCAGTGCTGAAATGAAATAGATGAGTTTGGTGAGCTATAAGCCAGATATTGAAAAAATTGAGTGTCCCTTTATTGCTGTTCTGTCACTTTTCTTTATCTTCACCGACTTGAACTTGCCTTTCTGTATTATTCAATTTTTATTCTAACTTGTCCTGTTATGCTGAGTACAAACTGTGCCAGATTGTCAGTTTTATAAGTGAATCCCTAATGAATATAAAACTGTACCTACTCTACCATGTGAATTTGATGGATTAGCAGTATAATTTACAAGGTAGGCTTATTTCTGAAGAAGTGGTACGGGTTTCTATACAGAATAAACGAGCTATGGAGACTTCATGTTTTCATTACAAATGTAATTCAATTTGTACTTTTGGAATAATCAGCAGTGAATAGAAGAGATTTTTCTGACACTCTTGCTTCAATAATGCTTTCTGCCTTTTATACTTAACTAATTTTCTTTTTACAGGCTAATAAAATTCTTAATAGGAATATAAAACAAGAAAACAGCTTTTAAAAAACTTTTTGATTTTTTTTTTTTTTAATTCTCACAACATGCCTCTATCACCTTTTCATGTTTAATTGCTGATTTGGTAATTGTTGAAGTTGGCTGGAAAGGTACGGGCAATGAAGGCAGGGAAGAAATATGAGTTATAGAAAATTACTCACTGTCATTTTCCATTAGTACTTCAAATAAGGGCTAAAATCTAACTGCCCATTTTTGAAGTTTCTTTTCCACCTGTATCTTTCCAAAGGCAGAAAGCTCTCTGTCCTGCTGTGTTCTCTCAATCAAAAGTTGTACTAGGGTAAAAAGATTAATTTAAGAACTATACTTTTCAAAGATTTCTTTTTTGTTTTAAATGCAGCTGTAATCTCAGCACAGTTTAACTGAGCTGTAAAGTTAGTCCACATAAAAATAAAATAATAATATCACACCCTGAAATTAGCAATGACATTTCTAATTTTTGAATTATGAATATTCTAGTCGTTGGTTCATGCTCTTGACTGATTCAGACTCCCACAATGGTTTTTAATCTCACTGATTAATTTTTTGTTGAATGAATTTATATGCCTAATTCAAATTTGAGGATCACTGTTACATGTAGTACCAAGATTAAGTGCTAGAGAACATATGTTGCCATTGTCAATAGCAGTGCATTTGGTTCAATGATCTGATTTTGTTTTTTTTAATTGAACCTCCTGTAATATCTTGAATTGAGGGCTATTGAATGTCATTCTCACATGAGGAATTCATATTTTTAGTGGCAGCTAATTAAGAGATGTGAAGAGCTGAGCCTTGATGCTTCAGTGAGTAATTACCTCCTCTTGATACTTACGTTATTTTAAATTGGGCTTATAAAAAGAGTAATTTGTGGCTTTCAGCAGAAGTGTGGCTGTCCCTGGAGACGGGGGCTGCTCAGCCGTGAGGAGCGGAGTGCTGCTGCGTGAGCTGCTGCTGCTGGTGACACCGTGGGCACCAAGGAACTCGTGCGTGTATTTTTGGGCTGGCTTTTGTCGGGAGCACAGCTGATCTCCGGCTGTTTGTCGGGGCCGGGTCCCCGCTCCCCTCCTCCCCAGGGTCTCGATGCCAAAACGGCTGGCTTTCTGCCACCTAGGGATTACTGCTTGAGGGGGAATCGTCCCCTGGCAGGGCTGCTGGGTTTCCAGTTGCTTTGTGCTGCTGGAGCATTGCAGAGCGCATAGGTCAGAGCCGGAGAACAAGGACGTGAGGATTTACTCGTGTCAGATGTTAAGAGTTGACTGGAAAGTTACTGGGACCGTGACCTTACCCTTTGCTGTGTGCAGCAAGAGGCAGAGGTAAAGAAACTATTTCTAATGTCTTCCATCCACAGAGTTCCCATTTTGGCCATTTATTTAAGCAGTGTGCATCAGTTGTTCAATTTGTAAAGTTTGGACAATTTCTGAGATAATATGCAGTTTAATATAATTTTAATAATAACACATTTAAACATGTTGCTGTAGTTTAGTAAGTGTATACATAAAAGAGAGTAATTCAGAAGAAATTCATTACCATATAGCATTTGGGTAGCACCTTTCTATTAGATATGCTGTTAAGGTACAATTTGCAAGCAAACAGCTCTTCAGGATTTAAAACACTGCTACTTTATTTCATTCAGTGCTTATTTGCCTGCATTAGTGTGTTCTGCTTGCTTCCTGCTATTTCATGCGTAATTCATGCACTTCTGTGTGTCCAGGCACAGTTTCTTTACAAAGTCTGCTTTTGTGGAATGCAGGTTTTAAGTATCAAGTGTTTATTTTTCTGCTGTCTAAAATTAATCATAAAGAACATGAAATGTTGTGTGAATCAGTTTTGGAAAATAGAAACAATGCTGTGACTGGAAAAAAAAAAAGGTAATTGGGGGAAAACTGTACTTGAGAGGATTTGGTAACATTGTGGGACTGAAAATACTTGAGTTTCATTGAACGTAAATGTGAGTGACAATAGGTTGAACACTTTAAAGATGACTGCTCCAAAACAAAAAAATGCTCAAGGAATTTCTACTGGAGAGTACTTCCCAGAGTTTCTGTAGGCATCTGTGGCCCGTAATGACGGTACTTATCGGAGCATTTAAAAACAACTTCTGCAGGAGGGGTTTGGAAGCATCCCGCGTCAGCATTATTCACGGCCCTTTCAGTACCTGACAGCAAAATCGAAGTGGTGTGAAGTTCTGAGACAGAGGTGAGGCAGGCTGGAAGCAGCTTACCAGCTGCTTACTGAGTTAAATGTGAATAATACTAACATTTTGTAACTTAGGACATGGTTTTGCATTATATTCAGTAATAGGCCTCAGGCACCAAAGCAGTGATTGAGGTTTTTGGTGTGGCGAGGGAAAATTCCCTCGTCGTCTCTTTCCAGAAGAAAACTTCCCATTTGGAGGGTGAAGGAGTGCATTAAGTGGCTGGTGGCACTTGCCAGAGGCCTGTGGCAAAGTGTGTAGCCAGTCATTTTGGCTGCAGTGATGAATAGGCAGTCACTGTAATTTGAAAGTTGTTACAGACTTCAGTGAAACAGTTAAATGTTGACCTTTGTGTTTCAGTGAAGCAGAATTAACATCCCTGCAGGGCTTCTGGCGTGCCTTCTTACTGCACGGTCGCCCATTGACTCTTTTGGACTTCACGTGTAGGCAGTATTCCTCGTCAAAACCCACAGTAACTGGAATTATGTGGTATGTTACGTTCTCTGTGTAGATGTTTTGGCATTATTTGTGAAACTGGCACTGTACTAAAGCCGCAGATAATATTTGAGCACTCTACATGTCCAGGCCAATACCTCAGTAGCCTTTGCTGGAACATCTGAGATCATTGGCTCCGAAGTCGGTCCTCAGATGAGTGGAGGAAGTACAGTGTAGGTACAATGTGTGGGTGAAGCAAAGCACTAAGTGTGAATTCTGATGAGCTCTTCTCATGGTTTTCCATAGAAACTTAAAATAACTGCATTAAATGCAGTGTGGGTAGAAAGAGAAGCATAGTAATGATTTAAAAGTTGCTTCATGAGAAAATTTTCTGCTGCTTAGCAAGTTTGAAGAGTATTCTCTCTAGTGGGTACTGGCAGGCACATGTGAATTAGCATTTGCTATCCTATACAAGAAACCCTCATAATTTGTTCCACTGAGACTTTAATCATGATTTCTTATCATAGGTATATAGGAAAATTTTGGAGGAAATTAGTGGAATTTTTGGAAAACTTGGAAACAGAACCCATTTTTTTTTGCTTCCTGGAACATTTTGAATGTAAGACACTGCTCAGTCATTTACTACACTGTATACTCCTCTACAGTAATGGATTGATTTGAAGATAAATTCTGCTTAACTTACTTTTTTCTGTATTCAAGATCATTTGCAGACTCTTATGCAGGATAAAAAAAGATTATTTAAAGTGATTATGAATATCAGTATCATTCCTTTATCATGTAATCAATTTCTTCTTTTTACTTTTTGATTGGATTCAAGATTGCCTGGCAAAAGAGTGCTTTTTCTTCATTCTTATTCTATAAACTTTTCTAAAACTCAGGGAAGTGTTTCTGTCAATAGACAGAAAGCAGGAAAAGAGCATGAAAGAATTGAGCAGCTGCAGATTAGAAATATTAAGACTGTTACTGTTCATCCTCATTCTTACAGCTAGAAAATTGGCTAGAAGCCTTTGAGAAGCTCAAATCTCAAAGATCTGGGATGCTTAACAACGGTCTGAACTAAGCACAGCGAAGGCAAGGCCCCGAGCTTTACAGAGGATTGTAAGGTGATATGATAGAGGTCAGAGTAAGACTGAGATCTAAGTGAATTAACATGAATGACTTATCCATTGGCAAGGAGAAAAAGTTAAAAAGCACAGAAATACAGTCTCCCCATTATGTTTGATTCTACCATTTGGAGATAGAATTGAAGCATGTTGGGATGCAGCTTCCTGAAAAATCTCTTGGTTTAGGTGAGATTTAATGGAAGAAATCAACAGATCCACTGCAGTGATAAAGCAGTTGATTTGTTGGACACCAAGGTCAAGAACGCTGTGGTACCACTGGATGAGTATATCAGATGAATTATGTATATATGTATATATGCATTTATGAATTCATGTGCATAAGGTAAATTTACACTTCAGTTTGTCTCAGAAGAGATTTTTTTAAGACTACTGACATAAATTGTTGGTGTGGAAGTTTATGGTTTTATTTGCATGTTCTTACTTTTTCTAATACAGCGATCTTGTGAAATCTTGATGTACAATTACATACTCCTGACATTCAGCTTTCTTGCTCTTAATTTTCGCTGCACGTGAAGACCCCTGAATAACAAGTTACAAAGTTTAACAGCCACTGTGCATCCTTATTTTATACTCCAGACTTCAAAATATATTTGAGTATTGTTTGACTGAAAAAACATTCTGGTGATTTAAGTTATATGGCAATAGCATTTCAGTGATTCATCTTGCTTTTTATAGATACATTTTTACTTTAGGAATGGGATTTAGTGGCCTCAGAGAAGGCAGTCCTCCTCTGACATGTCTCATTTGTTTCTTTTTCACATCAGATGTCTGTTTTCAGAGAAATTATTTTGTATTTCTTAACACATGGGAGAAAAGGGCTAGACTCCTTAAAGGAGGGAATGGAGATAAGCCTTAGGAATGTGAAAGCAAGAATTAGTACAGTATTTTCCAAACTTTGTAGCACATTTTACTGTAAGTGTGAAAAGTATCATAAAAGATCAGATAGTTGTAATATATGACATATTTTCTTGCCAGACATCTGAGACTCTTGGATAGCACTCCATAATAGTCATCTGAGTGATAGCTTTGGTGTAATGCCTTTTATTCCCTAAGAGGAAATCAGTGCAGTGTAATAAATTAAGATTTCGCTAATGTGTAATAGCAGTGAGGGATGTTCACTTCTAATTGCTGAAATAACTATTGTTTCTTAGCACTCTGAAGAATGAAATCCGTGCAGAATATATCTAGGCTACGATCTCTCATTTCCTATGAGATTTAGTCGAGTAAACCCTTTCCTCCACACACAGGCTGTGGCATCTGTGTACGTGTAACTTTCTGCAGAGCTGGGCATTTGCTTAAAGGGGAGAGCAAGTGTCTGCGGTGTACTAAGCGGATAGTATCCACATAACCCCAACATTTTATGAAACAAATGAATCTCTATTCATGTGTTAGCAGCTTTCATCCATACAAAATGGAGTTGTGGAGTAATTCAGCGTGCTTTATTTAAGTTGCCTACTGTGTGTACTCTTTCCATCTGTGAGGCAAACTGTCGAATCCGTGTTAAGCTTCTGTCACTGCAAATCTAAGGGACAGTGATTAATTTTCCAAATTATCTTTTTCTCTGTTTAGAAATTTTACCATTTTTTAATCCATATGAAATAAGAATACAGAGGTAGTATTGAGACAGCTTAAGCCCAAAGCTTGTGTTGTTTAGAATGTATGTAATAGTAGGAAACCAGGAGAGATATATCAGCTTTGTTGGAAATGTATCACAATACATATCAGTGTGTGTGGGTGCACATAAATATGTATTTGTTTGAAATGAGAAATCTTAAGTATTACTGGTAAAATAAAAGTGTGTAGTGTAAGTAATTCTTACAAAGAAATACTTGGTGGTTTTGTTTTTCTGTGCACGATATTATTTCAATATTAACATTTGAAGGTGAGTTCCAAATTCAGTCCTTGGCTGATAGACTAACACAGACACTAACCTACCATTTTTAAATGAGTCTGCATGCTGTGAGCATGGTACAAGGTGGAACTAAAATGTTTCACTTCAAAAATCTCCCATTATTGATAGTTAATTGTATTCTAGATGAAAGAATAGACAACAAAAGCAATTTGCTGAGTAGTATTTGGGAAAACATGTCTTGTATGTTACCACTGTAATCTAACTGCTGTTTCATGTCACAGGCTCCTGTGAATATTCTGGATTTTGACAGTACTTTTCTTGCCCTGCCTCTCCCATACTTTAGGTGACCTTAATACAGACAACTCAGATTGCTTCTGGGAGGTTTGTTCGCCTTTGAGAACTATTTTGGTCAGGGAGTGATGCAGACCTATTGGTTGATTGTCACTGGGAACAGATGCATTACATAAACTGTACTTCTGAAGTGTATTATATACAATCTTTCTCTGCTTAATCACTTAGGCTATAAAAGTCTAATCACTTTGATGAAAAGTATAGCAGTTCATGAACAAGCTTTTGAAACATATATTAAAAGTTTTAATGTATAGTGCAAAATTTCAGTTTGCTAGTATGAAAGAGCACTCATTTCTGGATGTTCAGACTTAGAACAAAAAACTATTACAGAAATTTATAACCATTCTGCATTTATACTGTAATTTTGAAGTTTCTGTCAAGTGTGCGTAGTCATTTTGCAAAAATATATAAAATACAGTACTTTTTCCCCAAATGGGGTGATAATAGATATTATGGACTACATTTTTTTTTTCCCTTTAAGCCAGTCTTACTCTGTAAAATGTAAGGCTGATGGGTGACAGCCTGAAAGGCTAGAGGTGGAGCAGTAATTAGTGAAAGAAGGTTGAAGGTATAACAGGTATAACAGAAGCAAATTAAAAATCAAAAGAGCTGCAGCTGAGTCGTTGAGCATTAGGTAGAATGTCTAAGTGACTTTGAAAACCTTCCCTGGTAAAGTTTGGTGACTCTGAAAGTTAGTCACCAAGGAAGAAATGAGGAATGATGGCTTCTCAGTCTAACAACTCATTTCCTGCAGGTGGAGGACATCATGAAAGAGAATATGTTGTTGTTGGTAAATGACTAAAAGACATTCGGAGCCTGCAGAGTTTTTTTCTGATCTATATCCCTTCATTTGCTAGAAGGCATGCACCTGCTTGCAGTAGCAGGTTATTGGTTTGGTGGGTTTTTTAATCTTGTGTGTCTTGGCTATCACCCAACTGTCAGTTCTTGAAGTGCCAGAAAATGAAGAATCGTGTCAGACGTTTCATATAGGATCAGTGCCAACCTTCTTATTTGTGTCCTGTGAAAACTCTGAAGTTGAATGCAATGTCTTTGGGTTTAAGGGTATAGTTTACGTTCAGTCTCTGGTGAAGAGATTGACAGTGCCCTTTTGCTGTTTGCTCCTTTTGGGAACAGTTGACGAGTGCTTTATTTCTGATGACACCTTGGGAAAAGTTCAGACTTGGCAGCTCTTCTCATTCCCTTGGTTCCCTTGCCTTGGAGAAGGAGAAAGCAGTATCTCCAGCACGACTGTAATCAGGCCTCCCTCATCTTTCTGAGACAGCAAGTGTGAGTCAGTACTGTTTGCTTTTCATGGTATGGTTACCAAAAATACAGGCTAAAGCCAATGGTTTGCGTTTGAACACTGCAGTTACCCAGTTAGGAAGTAATTGGCACACAATAAGTGATGATAAGCAGAAAAAATGCAAGCTGTGGTGCACAAGGTACTTACTGGACATAGTCAGAGGGGGAGGATATGGTATATTCTTCGGGTTCAAATTGTTGGATGGATGGGTGGAGGTCACTGCATGCTCTTTGGTCATGGGTGTAGTGTTTCAAGGTGCATTCTGTGTGTATACAATACTGAAACCTTCTTGCCATGGCTGGGGTAAAGTCCAGCTGTGTGTTCAGTCAACGCTGAGTGAGCTTGACCTTTGAGAGGAGATGAACAGACCTAAGAACAGCTAATTGAGCCTTACTCTACCCTGCGGTTCAAGTGGTGGCTATGGTCCCCAGCCGTGCCAGCCCTGAATCACAAGGAGAGGCAGTTCCTGGAAGGAGCAACCGACAAAAAGTGTCATGGCACTACCAAGCATAATAGGATTAAAACTTAAAGGCATAGAGTCAGTGAGGCTTGAGAAAGCAATGAGCAGGGAGAGGAAAGAAGTGTCTCTCTTTTGTTTTGTTTTGTTCTGGGTTTTTTGTCTGTTTTTGGTTTTATCCCTTACTGATGCGTTGCTGCTCCTGATCAGGTTTGTCTGCAAGACTTCTGCAACAGTGGAGGCTGCAGTGCATCGGTGAAGTCAATGCAATTCACTTGGTCTCTCCTGCTCCCTAGTGGGGACAGGAAGCCCTAGAAAAGAAAACTTCCATTTAATTCACAAGGCTGCTGTCATGACTACCATCCTATTAGTAGGATGCAGGTAGTAGCTTGCAGGTTAGTATTTTAGTCTGCAGCTTAAGAACTGGGTAATCCATTGTTATATTGGTGTGATTTTATATATGTTCTCCACTGTCTTAGGGACTGTAAGAGAATATATTCAACATAGATGAAACTCCTTTTTTGCACAGGTGTTATACACAGAAGTGTTTATTTTATGCAGAACGTGACCCAAGACATGAAGCTGGGCTTCTCTTAGAAAGAGTTTGCATCTTGCAGACTGTGGAAGGGTTTTTCCTAGATGGGAAGCTATCTCTCAGGTTCAGCCTTACTGCAGGTTGATGCCAAACTGTCCTGTGAACTGTAAAAAAGCTGGACTATCAGGTTCTTAGATTTGTTTGGATCTGTTGCTCAACCTCTTAATTGCTTCATTTTACCCTAATGAAAGGTTGGAACTAGTCATTAAGATCGCTTATTGTCATTTTTGTCATCAATCCATCAAGACACTGTTTTCTCTTTCCTGTTTATCACCACAACTTTGGAATAAACTCGGCTTTCCCAACCAAGAAAATACTCAGTGTTAATTGGAATATAGACAGAATATCTCCTCCTCGATTGTTCTTTTCATTCTTACTAATAGCTGTATTGAGATGCCTAGGATCAAGTGCTGTTTAGGAAGCATTTAGACAATTGTCGCCTTTGTTTTACAAAGTGCTGCTTATATTGTCTGCAGGGTACATATACTGGTTTTGAATCTATTGCCCGTGGTTGAAAGCAATAAAACAGATTGGAGACAACTCATTTTGGTGTTTTGAACTGATAGTTTTTGTAAGGTATTTTTCTTAGGTAAGGTGTCCTTGTGACATGAGGCTTACAGGACAGAATCCTGAGAGATGTGACAGCTTGTGCACTGAGCAGGGAGCATTCAGACTGTGCCTTTCAGTAGTGATTTACTGCTGTGTACCTGCACTGCTGTCGTGATTTTTTTTCCAAACAAATTTGTACTGCAAGAAGAATGTGCAGACATAGCAAATCCTTTAACTCTATTTTGTATTTTTTTTTAAACGGATTACAAGTACTGTCACTGCAGTTTTACCTAGATATAATGAACTGAAGCTTGAGACTCTTAGCATGCTTTTTCTTGTGTATCTCAGCAGTTGCACTAAGACAGGTGATTCTTGCATGACTGGTCGGTATCAGCTCTAGTTAAAACAAAGAGCTGAGTATGATCTGTCAGCACCCTACCTGTGGTTGCCCTGCATTGCTTCTCCATCACCACAGGCTGCTGAAAATATTTTAAGTTTCACATTTGTATAATATTTGGAGAAGTACATTTATGTTTTATGTTCAGATATTTGGATTAACTCTTTACAGAAACAGCTTTTTGTGTGAATAAAAAGAGGTCAGGGAAAATTAATTTCATTTTTAAATGATGGAAAAATGCTAAGAATTCAAATGTGCCTCTTCTATGCCCTGAGGAATGGAGAAGTGGTAGTAGTATTTTGGGTTTGGTCTAAGTAACAGTAGTGGAGCATTAATAACTGAATATTACTGTGAGTAATCATAGTTTGTGTGAAATATTGGAAGCTGCAGGATGTGTTTATTAGAAGATTTATTTCTGGAAAAATCTAGTAAAAATTCTCATTTAAGAAGCACATTCCTATTTTTATTGAATTCTCTTTTTTTAATGAAAGGTACAGCACACAATCATAGCTTTGGCTGAAGAGGTTGCACTTCTCTGAAGTGTTTCTAGCACCTCATGGTTTCTTACACAGTTCTAGTTCTGTTTTCTTCATTAAAAAATGCTGTTCTTTCGCATCTGTCAACAGCGTCAGGTTTCATGTGGGGGCACGTGATTTCCATGAGAATGCCAAATGCAATTATGAAATACCTAATTCAGCTGCGTTTTTGAATTGCCCGCCCTTGGTCACACGCTCTTTCCCCTTGTGCCAAGTTAAATGGAATCAATCTCATTCTGTACAGATCAGGCTTAAAGTCATGGGGAAAAAAATAGCGGAAGAGAGAAAGCCTGATTGTTACTCACGGACAAAGTGACGTGCCTTCCAGAAGCTAATCCTGACTTCCAGTCTCCTCTCCCAGGATGGGAATTTAAAGAAAGTTGGAGGAGACATAAAGACAGAGAGGAACGGGTGGGTTGGGGGTGACCGTTTTCCTCCCCCTTCTCGCTGCTTTCTGCACAGCTCCAGCTGCAGGGCTGGGGCCGGTGGTGCTGGTGGCTGGTCCCTGGGGCGGTGTCTGCGGGGTACGGCTGTGGGACTGGGCTGCCCTGTGCCTGCGCCCTGCGGGTGAGCCAGCGCCTCTCCTCTTGGGGGGGTGGTGTTGCAAAGGCATCCCCGCCATCGCAGCTACCTCCCCTGCTTTTCAAACGGCTCTGAGAAAGCCCAAAGGCTGAGGTGAGTTCTGGCAGTGCCAAGCTGGGTAGGGGAGCTGCTGGGTCTGGGTTGCAGAGGCAGGACATAGCTGTCAGGTTGTCAGTGCGAGCGAGACGGCCTGTGCTTGTGTCTAACTGCAGAGGAGCAGCAGTAGGTGACAACTGAGAGCAGGTACCTTCCAAGACAGGTGGCACATGAGGAGGATTTGGAGGGCCCCTGAGGTTGCAATGCACTTCAGTCTGCGAGGTCTGAATTCAGCTTCCATGCTGACAGAAATTCCGACTTGCTGTAGCAAATATAAGCCTTATTTTGATCTAGTACTAGCTGCTGATCTTGGCAGAATCCCGCTGTGTCAGTTTTTATGGAAAATTCTTGATCTGTTTCTTCAGCAAAATCTTACATTTACAAGTGTAAATATAAGCTTGACACGTGACCGCAAAACAAACTGTCTGTCCTGGCCCTTTGGTGTGTTCTAACTCTTGTTTGCTAAATTAATTAGCTAATTAGAGCATGAGGACAGGTGAAAGCTGAGCACGAGGTAGGAATGCTTTCTTCCCAAATAAAATCTAAGTTCTGTTGAAGAAAAGTTGCAAATACATGAACTTACATGTTCAGATGGCTTTTTGTAAATGATTAGTAGCATGATAAGCTTTGGACTTTTTTGAGCAAAAAGCCATCTCAGCATTTCTGCCTGAGATTGTTCTTACAAATTATGAGCCTTCCTACTTACAAAGAACAAATTAAAATGCAGTCCTAAAATACAGCCTGTTAAAATGATGCTTTTACAAGGTGTCTTACTTCACTAGAGAAGATGAAGAAGGTTTGCACTCTCTGTTCTTTTCCAGGAAAGTCTGCAGTGTTCCAGTGAATAAAATGTGCTGTACTGTGCAATGGCTGTGCTTTGAAAAGCACTGAAGCAACTATTTGATGTAATGCTGTCTCCAACAGTCCATCATGAATATTTTTATTTACAAACATGTTGTGAAACCAGCACAGATTTGGGAAGAAGCCTGGGGAAGTGTCATAAATGCATTTTCATATGAGTAGAAAAAGGAGCTGCCCTTCAGGTTTCCAGACTGGGAAATGGCTATCATAGCAAATCAAAGCTTTGCTCAGTCTTTTAAATTATTGAAACCTCTTGGGTCCAGTCTTTCCCTGGAGCTCATGATAAATTCTGCTCTCTGATTGTTTGGAAGAAATCATTATGGAAATGAAGAAAAAGGCCGTACAGACAATCATAGAGAAACTCTTTGAAAATAAAAAGTATGCAAGCTACTAAAATGAGAAAATGCCCATTCCCTTCTTCAAGAATAAGACTTAGCACCGGAAATACATTTGTATGGTGGATTAGTTTTATATTTTTGCACTTACATTGTTCATACGGTGCAGGAGGAGTTGCCTAAAAATTCATTGAAAGGTGATAACAGAAGGAAGATGAAGCATTCTGATACCAGAGCTTTGGAGCAACAGTTAAACAGCACACATAGATTCCAGAAGTCACTGAAGCACTTGAAGGTTTCTGAGAATACTTCCAGCAAATTCCAGAAGTGCCCGGTCTGATAGCAGAAAGCACAGCCCCAAGTTGCCCATTTAGGCTCCCTAAGTTACACAGTTGGCTATGGCGAGGCACCTAGTACTAACCTATTAGTTAGTACTAACATCTCATTACTGATACTTTCCGGACAAGAAACTTAACATCCTGCCCCTCCTTGAGCTGAAGAGCCAAATGTCAGAGAGGTGCCCTTGGAATTCACAGACCAGCACTGCCTCTGGAAGTGGGCATCTCAGCTCTCTCTTTGAAAAAGAGACAAAATGCCACATCCAGAGGAAGAGCCTTCTTCCTTATCTCTGCACAATACGGTGCTGTTTATAATGGCCTTGGTCAAAATTGTACCCAAAATCAT
>WEKW01032543.1:0-10274 GCA_013389905.1 Sula dactylatra
AACACACTAGGTATGCTGGGCAAACATTCTAAGATGAATATTAAATGGTGTTTCTGAAATACATGGTTAGTATGCTTTGCTAATATGCTCAGGGTTGAAATGATCACAAAATGAAGGCCTTTTTCACCTAAGACAGATTGGTAGAGACATTTGATTTTGTGAATTTTCTTTTTTTCCTTTCTTTGCAAACATCACCATGTCTGTCTTTTGGAAAATAATGAAGCCACTAATTAAATAATTAGTAACAAAATCAGTAAAAATAAAACACTAAATAATTGCATGCATTTATGAAGGCTAAAATATCAGTAGCGATCTATTCTATTTGATACATATAAGTTTATCTGCATTCGTAGATAGGCAGTTAATAGCAAAGTCTATCATTCAATAGCATTATTCACTTAGGCTGGGAAAAATCATCCCTGTAGCTTTTTGGATGTAAACATCTAAAATGTACAGGTCTACCATGGAAGGAGAGGAGTCCCACCTTGAAAGATTAAATCATGTCAATCATATCACACTATTTAGATATAACACAAGGATATCCAAATTAAATGTAATCATAAAATCACATCTTTATAGAACAGTTTAGCTAGAGTGGAACCTTTAGAGGTCATGTGGCTCAAACTTCTGCTTAAAGTAGGGCTAACATCAGAGCAAATGACTTAGAGCCATCTCCTGGGAAACTTCAAAGACCTCTAAAGATGGAAACTGCACAACATCGCAGAGAAGCCCATGCAATTTTTTATTACTTTTCCTCTGAAGTATTTTTCTTATATCTAACTGGAACCTTCCTTGCTACAAATTGTAACTGCTGTTATTTCCCATTCACTGTGCACTTCCAAGAAGAGTCCAGCTTTGTCTTCTTATTCTAAGAAGAATGGTCAGTCTAATACGTTCCCATGAACTGAAGAGAGCCATTAATACTTCCCTTTAGCTTTCACCTCATCAGGCTAAGAAAACAAATTCTCCCAGCCTTTCATTATGAGATGTGCTCTAGTCCCTGACCATCTTAGTGTCCTTCTGATGCTTTCACTCTAGCTTGTCCACGTTTTTTGTACTGAGGACCCCAAAAATGGACACAGCACTCCAGATGCCATCACACAAATACCAGAGAAGCATAATCACTTTCCTCAACCTGCTAGCTCTGACTTTACAAATGCAGCTGAATATGTGACTGGTCTCTGTCATCACAAGGGCTCTCTGCTGACTCGCATTCACCATGTTATTCATATTGACCCCCTGGTTCTTTTCTGCAAAGCTGCTTTCTAGACAGTTAGCAGCTTCCAGATTAGAAATTCACATGGCATAATCCTACACCAGGAGCAAGACTTTCTATCTGACTTTGCCAAACTTCTCAACAGCCCATTTCCATAGCCTGTTGAGAACTCCTTAAATGACAGCCCTGTCCTCCAGCATACTGACTACTTGCTGAGTTGAGCAGAGCTAATGTTAGGTCAGGTTGCCCAGGGCCTTCTGACAGAAACTAGAATATGTCACACAGAGTTAAGAAGGCTTTTTGTTAGTCTTGTTTTATCTTTTAATGAGCTTAATACTTGAAAACACAGCTTGCAGGTCAAATAAGCCTTTGGAGGGCTCATCTCAAATCTTGCCTTAGTTCACACTTCTTCCAGATTAATTTTATCTGAATAATTCTACTGTTTTATTATGTATTTGCTAACTGGGACCAAAATAGCTTTCAACAGATACCCTCTAGGGGAAGATGAGGGAAGTCTGAGAATTAAATGCTTCCCTTGCCTAGCTTCCAGAATTATAGATTCTTCATAAAAACGCTTCCACCTGTTAAAATGTTATCCAACAAAAGCTCCTTACAAACAGGGTGGTATGTAACTTGCCTTATTCCAGCAGGAAGGACTGAAGAAGCTGAAAAGCTGGACATTCAAGTACCTCTTACCCATTTTGTAACTGAGAATCCAACTTGTTCTGTTTGTGACTAGAACTGACTATAATGTCCAAGCAGAAAACTGTAAGCACTTTGAAGCTGCTAATTTGTTTTCCCTTTGATTCAGGTCACACTGTTACAAGAGTCTGCAGGCATTTTTCCCTCTCATTATTCATCTGTTCATGTCGTTTAACCATCTTAGTTGCATTTAGGTGAAAAATGTGGATCAAAGATGAAACAAAATATAAATGTTTGTTAGGTATGAACCACATGTTAATACAGTTATAATTGATTTATTCACAGTATTAGACTTATTCCTTCCCCCTCTTCACCAGTTCTTTATTTAATCTTTTGTTCCGTGTCAGCAGTGTCTCTTTTGGTCCCACTTCTATATATCATACTTTCTTTTGTTTTTATAGTTTTTTGTCGTCAAGTGTAATTTGTATATTACTTACATGAATTTCTCTCATACATAGGACTTGTAATCATAACTTGATTTTTCTCAATCTCTTTGGTGTTTGAAAGCATATATACACCTGATTTAGAACATTTTAGAAGCTTGGTGCTTTAACCCCAGCCGGCAACTAAGCACCACACACCCACTCACTCACTCCCCCACCTGTGGCATGGGAAAGATAATTGGAAGGGTAAAAGTGCGTTGAGATAAAGACAGTTTAATAGGTAAAGCAAAAGACGCATGCACAAGGAAAGCAAAAGAAGGAATTATTTCCCTACTTCCCATTGGCAGGCAGGTGTTCAACCATCTCCAGGAAAACAGGGCTCCATCACACATAATGGTGAGTTAGGAAGACAAACACCATCACCCTGAATGTGACCCCTTTTCTCTATTCCCCTAGCTTTATATGCTGAGCATAAGAGAGGTTGAGGGAACTGGGGTTGTTTAGTCTGGAAAGGAGGAGGCTGAGGGGAGACCTTATTGCTCTCTACAGCTACCTGAAAGGAGATTGTAGTGAGGTGGGTGTTGGTCTCTTCACCCTAGTTACTAGTGATAGGATGCGAGGAAATGGCTTAAAGCTCTGCCAGGGGAGGTTTAGATTGGATATTAGGAAAATTTTCTTTGGTGAAAGAGTGGTCAGGCACTGGAACAGGCTGCCCAGAGAGGTGGTGGAGTCACCATCCATGGAGGTGTTCAAAAAGCACGTAGACGTGGCACATCAGGACATAGTTTAGGAGGCATGGTGGTGTTGGGTTGACGGTTGGACTTCATGATCTCAGAGGTCTTTTCCAACCTAAATGATTCCATGATTCTATGATTCTATGATACGGTAAGGACCCCCAAGCCCTTTGGTCAGTTGGGGTCAAATGTCCCAGTTGTGTCCCCTCCCAACTTCTTGTACACCCCCAGCCTACTTTCTGGTGGGGTGGTGTGAGAAGCAGAAAAGGCCTTGGCTCTGTGTGAGCACTGCTCAGCAATGACTGAAACATCCCTGTATTATCAACACTGTTTCCAGCACAAATCCAAAAGGTAGCTTCTATGAAAACAGTTAACTCTATCCCAGCCAACACCAGCACAACAAGTTAGTAGCAATTATTCATTTTCAAGTTAAGAGAAAAATGTAGTTGCTCTGAATTTCCATGAACTCATTCATCAAAGAGTGTTGATGCTGACAAAATTCTGATCTTGCATAATAAATTCCAAGGACTCTGTTTCTTAACTGTCCTTTTAGTTTCTTGCAATTCTGCATGACAGGCTGTGCAAGTTTCTTTAGGTTATTTGTTGCCAGTGTAATAGTGATAATACAGGGAGATAGCAGAAGTGATTTTGCAATTTTAGAAATATGCAAGTCCACTTGCAATTCTGATAGAGGTGGATAACAAGGCTATGTCTGTGTGCACACCCACTGCTCTTAGTCAATAATTCTTGGGGACCTCACCAGCCAGTTATGTGCAGATATGAGTTAACAGACTGGCTTGAGACAATGGATGGACTTGGAATTAGGTGACTGACTGGACCTTCTTACTCAGTATTTAATTCATTGTTACAGCAGAATATAATGTTGGGCAGCTCTAGAATTCTCCCCATGCAGCTCCTGCTGTGCCCAGCCTAATTCATATGCCTAAACGTCTTCATTAATATCTTAAATGGAGTGTCCCAAATAGCTGTCATTTTATATTCTATTTCAGTCAGTAAAGAAAGGTTTCAGCTGTCAAAGGTCTAACTGATTCCCTACTTATCCAAAGGAATGAAAGGCTTCTGTAGGTTCTGCTTCATATTCATCCCTCCATGTAGATATCATGGATATGCAGAAACATCTGAAACAGTGATAATGCTTCATTATCACTGTAAATCAAAGTGTGTGGAGCTTAACTGAGCTTTAAATGTTCAAGGTTAAAGAGTTCTGATGTTCCTCCACCCATAACTTCTACTTATATCTCTATTAATAATTTGTTCCGTTATGTTGGAAAACATTTTGATACTACATTCCTGTGCATTCATTATTTTTTAACAACATGAAAAACATTTAGTCTTCATAGTTAGAAATTCCTTAAATAAAAAAATATAAGTTCCCCAATTTGAAGTTTATTCCCAACCCATTTGTTTGCCTTAAGATGCCTGGTCACAAAGGAGCACGTACATCAAGTGTAAATCATGTATTACAGAAAGTGGTTTGTGATGACAGAATGTTTATATGAAAGCCAGAAAATTACAGGTGATTTTACTTTTCTTATGTTAACTATATCTTAGTTTTTAATGTTGTACATATATTTAATATTTAATCTAAATCACCATGAAACAATGGTACACTTATGATTTAGTCTTGCAAGTATTCTGTGTATTTCAAAGAGACCAAAGCATGTTGGAGGCAGGTGTTTGGTACTTATTGCAGTATGAAGAAAGCATCATGTGCTTAATTCAATTCTCTATAAACAGACTTGTAGAGTCATCTGAGACACCCTGGAGTACCGAAGACATATGTCAGCATCTGACAGATATGAAACAGAAACTATTGGAAACCCACATGCTTGTAAAGCAGCACCTACTGGTGAGGAGGAATGCTTAAGGGCATCTCAAGTGACATCAGATACCTCTCTGTGGTCAAATAAACTGTATTCAGTTGTACTTTTTCTGTGCCCCCTCATATAATTTGATCAGACTTGAAAGGATGCTAAAGATTAGATCACAATTAACAAAATTAGTTTAGTAACATTAATCTAATTAACATATTAACTCTTTTCCCTATGTTTAGAAGTAAACAAATATATTTTACTTTCATTTATAGCTCAGAAAGATCCAAATAAAGGTGACCTTTAAGACCAGTTTTAAACAGCTCAGTAAAGAAAACATGCATTTGTCATTATAAAAAAAAAATAAAAATAAAATAAAAGCAACACCAGAACAAGATGGAATAAAATGGAAACCAAACATTATTAATATACCTTGATTTTTCTCATCTATTATACCTAATAAACACAAATAAATAAGAACATTCTTCTTGTGCAACCAGTCTGATCAGACTTTGTTAAAAGAAATTTTGGGTTCAGAATTTGCAGGGACATGGGCAAAATTCAAAACAAAACTTAGATATAATCATTCAAAGTCTATAAATAAGTAACACATCTGCATAAAAACAAAAAGAAAATTCCTTCATAAAAGTCAGAAAAAAAATTTTTTGTAACTCAAATCTTGCAGCTGTTTGTTGTTGTAGAGCTACAATCAACTCTCTCCAATATTGTCACAGATTCATTTTAATTGTATAATTTTTCTAGAAGGGGTGTTTAATAATGTGTATGATCATAATGTGTATATGATTGTACTTCGCTGTGTGACTGTATTGCTCCTACACTGTCAAGAATATAATCCCCCCGCAAGGTATGAATGAATTTTCTATCTTTTTTTCTTAGAAGATTCTCTCTACCTGAGGGTACCATAAAGTTTTAAACTATGATCAACTTCCCTAAGAACAGTCGTGCTGTTTTTCAGTGACAGAAAAATAGTAATTATATTTCATTGGTCCCATAAGGAAATCTTGAGCAAATTTCCAAAACCAACCAAGCCTATATCCTGGTAGAGGAGATATTTGGTACAGGTCTGGTTGCTCTCTCCAACTTTTTGTCCAGTTCAGCAATAGATGGCAGCAAATAGCTCTTTTACCTCTGATCTCCAGCCCAGAGGGTTACACACACTTAGTTATTTATTTAGTGTTCTTTTCTATTTCTGCCTTTCCTTCTAAAAAGGTCATGTACATGACTGTATGTGACAATGCAGTTACACTATCGAAGATATATAACTTAAGTACGTTACTTCTTCACCAAAACCTTGCTAGGGAGAATTCATAGGGTTTCACTGGGAACTGTAAACAGCTCCTGCCAAATCCAAGTTAGCAAGGAAGTGTGTACATACCTTGCACATGGAAATTCACTGAAATAGTAGAGTCACAGATAGAAATATCTCATATTTAAGTTCCTATATATTAAGGTGCCACAAAAATCGGTTCCTAAAATCAAGGTTCCAATATATCCTTTTGTTAGTGTTTTTCTTTTGTTCCTCAGTTTCAGGTTCTGGAAAAGATTTTGCCCCACTTAGACATGCCCAGTACTCCTTGTGCAGCCTGTCTTAGAAAAGCCCCTTGGGCCTAGTCAGTCTGGACAAAAAGGATGTGTAGTTATCTCTGAGGGAAAAAATGTTTTCTAAAGCTGCAGAAAATCTTGGCAGACTCCACTGCATGTACTGAGAAATATTTTTTTGCTTCCTGTAAGTGTGTCCTGAAAAGATTTTGCTTTGAAACTTTGGCACTTTCTCTCTCTTAAATAAAAAATAAAAAAAAAAGAAAAGAAAAAAAATAAGAAGTGAAAGTAGACCTCAAAATCCAAAACCCTAATGCCTCCCTGACTTAGTGTTATGTAGAGAAAGTAAAGAAATATATAGTAAGGAAAACTTTGCTCAAGCTCCATTGAAATAATATCTGACTTCAGAACTAATAAAGATATTTTTAAACGCAAGGGATTACAGTTTAAGAATGTAAAAACTTGTACAAAAATAAACCTTTAGTTAACTTTGACTATGATTTTTCAAAACTTCATATTTAAATATTATTGTGTAAATTAAAATGAAAATATATCCATCTTTAAATGAAAGCAGATATCACATTCAATGGATACAGTAGTCCCTAAGAAAATACAAGAAAACTAAGATGAATAAATATAATATGTTCAGAAAAGATTTCTGAGAATCTCCTTTGCAATCAGTTTGCTGGTACCTGAGCTAGTGCCACTTTAGTTACCTCACACTGCCATAAGAATACTCTTCCTCACAGTGTGTTGCAATGATGATGCTCTTGGGATATAAAAATAAGATGATAAAAAGAGATTAATAGATAGCTAAAAATATTTTGATTAAATGTACATTAAAAAATAAAAAGAAAAAGTAAAAATACATTAAAACATCAGCTTTTGTGTCACCTTTATATAACAAAAGTAATTAACTGCTTTCTACTGAGTACCATTGGCCAGACTTAGCCCTAATAAAAAAAGGACAGCTGGAAGAAATGCTGAGTGTCCATGTCAGATCTCATCTGATTTGAGGACTTCATTTACTATCTTAATACATCCCAGTAAAATGAAAATTATATGAGTCACACTTTTTTTTCCCCAGAGAGGTAATTTTTAATTATTTTTTTTTTAATATATATATATATGTATTTTTCTATTAGGAATCTGAATTCAGCTTGGTGGGTTCTAGAAAAAAAAGGAGGTATGATTTAATCCCAAAGACAGGTAGGTATAATATAAAAAAGGAAGAGAGAAAAAAATCAGAATAAATGACAGTGTACCATCTAAAAATTCTGCAAATGACAGATGTTGAAAGTGCATTTAAACAATTACCAAACTGAAATGAATTTTACACAGGTTGTGCAATTTTTTAAGTCTGACAGCACTCAGTTACTTACTTAAGCCAATAACGTTATTGAGATTTGGAAAGGAAAATCAGAGTTTCTCTTTATTTACTCATTTGTTATTAAAGTTTTAATTTATACATATTGCAATTTTTAGAAAATTAATTTTGTATACTAGTCATAATTCTTTAAGATTTAACATATGTGAAAATAGTTACAAAATGTCATATATTACTGATACATCGTGAGCCAATGTTGTGGCGGAATTGAAAAACACTGTGTTCAAGGTTCAAGCCACTAGTGTTTCTGTCCTTGCTACATTACCTGTGTAGTTGCCAGTGTAACAAGCATTCTTGTATGAAATCAGTGAGGCTGAACTGCCAGTGACCGCTCCATCACTTCCTGGTAAGTTCTATTTTCTGTTTTCGTATATTGTAATGTTTTAATTATTTTTTGAGAAAATATTATGTGAAAATCCATCACTGGGATATTATTAGGTGAACAAATGTATTTAATTGTTAGAAAGTTCAACAATAGTTGACATAGGTGTTACATAAAGCATGAAACAACTTTGTTTTAATAATTCTGTGTAGTGCTATCCATCATGAAAATAATAGAACTTAATGTCTGATCACAGGAAAGATAAAGATATTGCTTTATTAACTGTTTTTTTTTCCCCTTGAGAAAGAGCATTTTTTTTTATTTGGGGCTGAGCTGTATAACATGCTGTATATATGTATACATTGTATATGTGTATACAACACTGTATTTTAAAATGTTTATAATGTGTGGAAAGTCAAAGATGAAGATTTAGTGTAAGGTTTCTAACTTAGCTACAACATTCAGTAGAAGTTGTTAATTTCATTTTTTTATATTGGCAGTCAATGAACGCTGCATGTATTTTCAGCTGAAGGAGTTGTGTTACTATATTTTAAAATAAAACCAAGGAGGAAACATGGGTTCTATTATGCTTAAACTCCTGTAATTCAAGAAGAGAAATGTACAAATTATTTTATGAAGCCCATGTTTGGGCTTCATGACTTAGCATGAGAGAAAACAATCTGAAATTTAATTTATGTTATTTGATCACAGCCTCAGGAACCAGCATGGAGGGCTACAAAGTGGTAGTAGAGCTGTTTCCCTGGGTACATCTGTATACAAGATACTTCAGCTACTACTGAGCAGTATACTGAGGAGAAAGGTTTCTTTCTGGTTAACTAAACTAGTTTACTTCCATTTTGAAGCTGCCACACCTGCAGATGTTCTCCCCCACAGCACTGTGACCCCTGAGCTGTTACAGTTCCAACAGGGGCAGGGATGGTCTCTCTCACAGAGCAAGGATTGCCATGGCTGGCTGGAGGTAGCTTGGAGTAATTTGCAGCCCTTTGGAGCCACGCCCTCCCCTCCCCCTGCGCTCACATGACTCTTGCTCATGACTCTCGTCTGCTTCTAGTAAAGTATTTCCTGTTCTTGAGGCTTCTGGAAGTGCTTGTGATGTGACAGCCTCTATGTGATGGTCCTCCTTGTTAAAAGGAAGATGAGGATGGTGAGCTTCAGTACCCAGGGCCATTCTCCTTCCTGGTATGCTAAAGCAAGGCTGCTGTCATCCCCTGACAGTAGGTCCAGCCAATGGCTAGGCTGAGAAGGTATTCCTAAGGTGCACACACACACACACACAAAGGCAGCCAACCACAAACAGATCAACACAAACAGAAGAACGATGCCTTTAGAGGTGTCACACAGAAAACCAGCACTAACATAAACACAAACAATACAAATGGCCTGATCCTGTTCTTACTTGCCATTTTCAGTATAAAAGTAAGACAAGAGAAAAGACGAGTAACTGTTAATAAGGGAACAAGGCAGGGAACCCAAGAAGATTAGATAGGGTGTGAAAAAAATGAACTAAAGAAAGGGCATAGCTGAAAGAGCAGAGGCAGAAGCAGAACAGGAGCAGAAACATCACAACATGGGAAGATCTGAGAAGACAAGTTGGAGTAAAAACAGGAAATCCCCTTAAACAAGCATCCTGTTGCATCCTCAGCTAGATGAACTATTCAGTCATTGAGACTCTCTGTACAAATTGCAATTGAATTGGCTCTTTTCAATATTGTGATTGTATGGTCATATCAACAGGAATGGCTTTAAATTCTGTGATTTAGTTTTCAGAAATGCATCCCTTTGTGCATGTATTTATCTTTCTTTTCGGAAACCAGTTTCCCTCTTTAAATAATATAGTCTATTCACAAGAGACTTCATCCTTACTTTTTGTGTTACCATGTGTCAGTATTATAACTTCGTTGCGGATCAGTGTCTGGGAAAATAAGAAAAAAAAAAATTTTGCAACATGATGCTAGTTGAAGGTCTCCCACTTTCAGGAGCACCATAAGCTTTAGCAGGTATTGGCCAGACTGCAATAAATATGTGTCTGCAACTTTAGGAATCTCAGAACTCTTCAATCAATGACCATATACTGCTGCTTTCAGGTTCTTTTTTTTTTTTTTTTTTTTTTTTTTCTA
>WEKW01032545.1:238-22250 GCA_013389905.1 Sula dactylatra
CCTCCTCTCTGAAGAGTGAAGTTGAAATAGCTTAGGGAAAATGATGCTTTACGCAGTATAAAACTGGTCATCTGGGGCACGGGGCTCTTCTGTGAACATACAGAAACTATTGGAAATATAAGTGGCTATAGCTGTTTTAAAAGGAAAATGCAAAAAGAACATGATAATCTAAAAAATTGGATGTAGAAGGTCATAGTTAACATCACACACTGTCATATGACAACTTTCATTTAAGTTAAGAGCATTCTTATTCAGTTGCATGTAGAGCATAACAGCAGGACTAGTCCAGTGCAAGGAGCAGTTAAGACGGCTCATTTTAGCATTTGCTGCTAATATCAAGAAATGCCCTTTAATACTTCCCTGTTCACTTGGAATGCTTTTAGCTGTGGCATTACACTAATGTACGTAAGTAGTATCATTTCCTTGCAAGTGAAAAAAAAACCCACGAAAACCAACTTTGAAGAAATTCTTAGTAGTTTTAAAATTCCATGACTTTGGTCAAAGGACTGAGAAACCAGGTATTAAGGATTTCAGGCCTGTCAGAAGCTTCCTCCAATAAGAGGGCTTCTGTCATTCACAGTTGGGCACGTTCAAGATTTCCTGTGTTACTTACCTTCATGCTGACAGCTTGAGAGTCTCAGGGGACTGTGGGATTTTCTTTCCCCCTTTTTTTTCCTTTCAAAGTGTTTTGAGTGTCAGAGGGAGCTGAGGAGCAATGGGAAGGAGTGAGAATGAGATGGGTTTTTCGGTGTTTCAGCTACTCTCTATTAAATTTCAAACAAAATATTGGCAATTTGTTAAGCCTTTCCCCCCTAACTAATATTTAAAAGCATTCAATTAAGATTTAATAATGTGTCCAATGAGTTAAACTGCCCCATGATATTAGAAAAATATTTCATATATAAATAAAATACATCAAAGCATTAAAAAGCTATTACATACTCTGAACGTAAAATGGCAGAATAATGATGGATCCTGCCATGCAGCAAACATATTCAAAAATATTATCTTCCTGGTAATGAAATGCCATCCGTTTCATTTTAAGCTAAATACGTTAGACATATCAGTGGAGTCTGTGCTGACACAGCAGTGAGTTGAAATTGAAAATCTGAAATTATATATATGATTGGACACAGTGTTAAAGTAATTTATAGGGAAAACCACAAATGTGCTGGGTCTGCACCTTTTGGTGAACTCATTTTAGAGAATCAGATAGAGGAAAACTCTACCATTTCTAATGTGCAGTTAGAATGGCAGCTCGCCAGGGCCCCAATGTATTCAGTATGAGGGGCAGAAAAATAGGAGAGAAAGAAAGAAAGAGGCTAGCGAGACTTGATTCAAATTACAACAATTCTGCATAAGCCATCAAGAAAATGGCATTCGTTTTCATCGCTCTGACCTAATATGATATAGCAGCTGTAGGAACTGTATTAGCTATCAAGACAAGTGGGAGATAACGGGGAAACATTTAGAGAGGGACATCAGGATAGGGCTAATTTCAGCTCGGTTGCAGATGCTTCGCATGCTTTGCCATGGAGAGCAAAGTGGCAGCAGGAATCATTATGATGATCATCTGATACCCAAAGTTTAGACTGAAATTCCGGTTCTGCTGATGGGAATGGAGCCTCAGTTATTACATACACACACATACACACACGCAGGCACACATGTTCAACCCTCCCCCCAATGTGCATTGACAATTTCTCTCTCTCCCTCTCTCATAACTATTTTATTCTTCTTGGCTGGCTCATCTCCAGTCACCTAAAGAAAACCAAAGAAACAAGCATCAGGAAAGGTTTTGTGCACGGAGCAGCTCTCAAAGCCTGACTTTCAAGTATCTTTTATCCTATTTCTTGCAGTTCTTTCCTGAATTCAGAATGCTTTTCATTTAGTTTGGGAAAAGAATTGGAGCAAGAGGCACTAATTCACTATTAATATATGAATTCAGCCCTAACATTACTATTACAGTTATTAATGTGTTAATTTATAGCATTAAATAACATTATAATTATTTACTACTTGTTAATCAGAAGTAAGATAATTGGTGTGGTGCATAATATCAGACAGATGCTATCATAGAGCAGCTATTTTCTAAGCAGATCAGAAAAACAAGCCGTTTTGGAGTTTTATATTAATCTCTTAATCTCCTACAAGTGCCATAAATTAACCTGATTTTTAAGAGTACAATTGTCCTGATTTTCTTCAGACATCATAGCAGTCAGAAAACATGAAAAGAAGTGATGACTGGGACTCTGAAAAATATTTCATATAGTTCTGTTGAACCACTGTTATTGTCAACAACACAAAAAAAATCCTTCTGCTTTGGGAGCAGTGTGGGTGGGTGTTGCTTGTTTCTAATGCCAGCGAGTGTTATCTTTTAATTTTTTTTTATTATTCAAATACTGTAAAGGGGAGCTGATTTGTATCGTGTTGATGGATCATCTACAAGGTTTGTAGAGGTAACCCACTGCAGTAACTGGTAAATCATATTCTGTTCATCTGAGAACTATGACCGAAGATTTATTGCATATAGAGAAAGAAACCTGCCTACACAGTGATTACATTTTTACCACCTTGTCTTCCCCACACCTGATCATGTGGTCCTTTGGTGTTGGGCAAATCCATTTTGCTCTGGGCAAGTCAGAGAAGCTCTACCACACCGCTATCCTGGAAACGTCCTCCAGAGGAGCCAGCAATGATCAGTGAAATGTTTCTCCCCTTAGCTGTAGTGAAGCTTCTGCTTCATAGCTCCTGTGTGATGCCTTCACCACTAGCCCCACACTGTGGCAGGTTCCCTGTTCACACTGGCAAGAGCTGTTAGGACCAGACTTTCAGTCCCCATGAATTCTTACTCATGTTGGGTCCCAGGGACATATTTCTAGTTTGAATTTGGGATTTTCAGAGAGCTGTTTTAGAGTGTCCCTCTGAATTTCCTTTCAGTCTTTTCAGGGAAGCTCTCATGGTGGCACTTTTTATTCTTAAAAGCCTCTCAGAGTATGATACAATGAGGAAAATAAAACTTAATCTTAAATGGCTGATTCTGTAGCTTTCCTGGGTTTTTTTTGTCTGCCCCATGGACAAAGTTCATGCTCCAAATGGGAAATGATTACACTTTTTAAGTATGACTCTCTACAGTGTTCCCCTGGGTCTCCTTGCTAAGCCTTCAGGAAGGCTGATTTTGACCACAGTCTTTTCCTAATTTTACAAGGCAGCTTTCTGGGCAGTCCTCACCTGAAGAAGCTATACAATAGAACCAGGATACATATGCGAAATTAACCTATAGCACAGAGATACAGTGTAGGACAACTTTTCAAAACTTTCTTGTTTCTGTCTCTATCATCATCACTAACAAAAATATTTCCTCTTCTACTTTGGTTACACTTCCTTGAATGTTATTGTTAGTGCTAAAGGTATTTTGAAATAAAAAACCACCAAGAGCAAGAAGTTAAGTTCGTTGGTCACTCTTGGTTCTGATTATGTTTGTCCCAGCATATTTAAGAAGAGCCAGGACTCTACCCACTACTACATATACATTACATGGAGTTCACAATAACAAGATGGGGACCATTGCTCACAGCAGTGCACCTGGACTCCTTCACTGAAATACTTTCTGGATATATTGTCTGATGTCTGTAGTAGGAAGCATTGAAAAAATGTTTCTTCCTGGTAATTACTTACTAAACAGAACTAATCCAGAACGGCTGATGTTCAAGGAGATCAAACTTAATAAATGATTACAAATCTGTAAACAGCATTTTACAGCATATGTACATGCTGGCTGACTTGTATACACAAGACTTGGAAGACACAACCATGAATGTTTGGTCTTTATGGATTACCAAATGAGTTCTCTGTAGGGAAATGGGAGGTCTTTCATGCTCTCTGTCAGCCTGGTGTTGGGACGTGATTCTTCTGTTCTTTCTGCTACTACTATCATGTTTCATGTGTGACTTGGTCTACAGGCTAAAGGTAAACATGGTATTTCTTTGCAAATAATAAATTTGTTGCATTCACTGTGATGGAAAACTGAAGTTGACATTGTTTTACCAATCAGGGATTTTAATGAAATACTGCTTAAATCATTAGAATGAACAGGGCTGATGACTCACAAAATAAGACCTTTTGGCAAATAAGTTAACAACGGACAAAACTGCCTGAACAGCTCTACTCATTAATGGGATGTCAACAACACTATTAAAAGTGATGGAAGAAATATGCTAAGATGATCTAGTGCAATCCCACAGTAGTGTATTATTAGGCAAAGAACAGACAATTACTGTTGACATATCTAGATATCTAGATAGAGTTACTCCTTGATAATCAGTATTAACTCAGTACATTGCATTTCTTAAATAACTGTTCCATTGGATATTGCTTTAATTACACCAGTGTAATCCAACTGGCAAAGTTATTCAGACTGCAGAGCATTATGGCATTCACAGACATTTTTGAGAATGTTGCTAAACTGCAGTAAATTAATCTTATAAATGTGTCCAAGCTATTTTTATGTCCAAAGATAAAATAAGAATGCTAGTAAATTATTTGGAAGCCCTGAAACAACTACATACACTTGAGAATTGGAACAAGTTTTCAATTTTGTATCTTCTCCTTGCTGTCTGTGGAGAATTGAATGAAGTGCTGAGAATTTATGATGTCAGGGCAAAATGGATATCCTCTGAGAAAAGAAGAGGCAGGATGCTAAAGAGCATCCAAATCTGGAATGGAAATTGTGTAGTGCCAAAAAAAGTCAGTCTGAAACCCAGACAGCTTTTGTTTGGAGCATGAGCTAGAACAGAGATACCTATGTTGCTTTTGAGTGAGGTCTTCAGTAAAGTGGACCTGTGATAGTGTAGTAATGGGCTATATGGGCAGCAGAGCCACAGTGACACAAAAAAGGAAATCTGAGAACCACAGTGAATGGCGACCTTTTTTGGGAACATGCTGAGCGCTCACATTGCATCTAAATTTTTGCCACACTTAGGGTTTTTATTGCAGGTAGTTAAAACTGAGAATGAGTAGCCCTTAAGATATATATTGATACAGTAAGTGCAGAAATTGCTATTGTTATTACCTGTTTGGAAGTAGAGTCCCAAATGTCAATCTTTCTGCTTCTTCCTTTCCTACATATAGGATCTTCCAAGTATATAAGGATCTTTCAAATGTGTGACCACATAAATAATAACAGTTTCATTCTCCCTCCTTAGTCTAAAGAACCTTTAGGTCATTGGATTGTTCACAGAAACGGGTAAGCCTCTTTGCGTGAGGGTGGCTGTGAGCAGTGGGCCTGGGAAGCAGCTGACTCTGCTAGAGGCAAGCCTCTACATCCATGCAGTAGACTGTCTTTTCTCACAGTCAATATATCAACAAACACAAATGCAGTTACTGTTTACAACCTTGGTGTATTTTCCTTCAAATCTTCTCACATGCTTGATATTTCAACTTTTGATAGTGAGGCAGTAAATGAGACAGACAATCTTCTGTAGCTAGATTTAGACTGAGGCAAGACTGTTTCCTAAAGGTGTAAGCACTTTTGTCTAGTAGTAGTAATATGGATAGGGATTAGGGTTCTTAATCTGGCTGTAAATGGGGGTTCCACAGGGAGGGGAAAAAAAAAGAAGAAAAACTGTAGGTGGTTCTTTTTAGCTGGTAGTAAAAAATGTCAGAATCGATGTGTTTTTCTTCATTCCTGAGCTGTTGCTTAATGCATTGGAAAAAAAATTCTATTTCTTTGCCCCATTTAATAGTCACCAAAAACCCCAAATGTGTTGTCCAGTAATACCTGATAAGAGGGGGATGCTTTTCTGCAACTAAATGAGTAAAATTATCTGAAGCAAGACCAAATGTCATCACTGAGAAATCTGGATAAAGATGTGATGTAGGGTTTTCCCAACATTTTATGGCAATTTGCATCATTTATGGCAGACCCATAATGATGCAAATTGCCATCAAGTAGGATATTTCAGGCCATTGAAATGCCTTAAAACTGCAGGAGAAATAAATTATGATCACAGAACTTTGTATTCAAATGGCTGTTGTAAGGAATGAACATAAACCAGTCTCAATGGTTCCCCAAGTTTGCTGGGCACCATGCCAGCCAGAAATTATTTCATTACAGTAATTGTTTATTGCTGCCAAAAAAAAGGAAAAAGTAGACAAGAGGCAAATTCATGTATTATATTGGTCAGGCTGAATTAAAAAGCTTATATGATATGGGATTTAAAAAGCAAGAGAAAAGGAAAGAGAAAATAAGAATGATATTCTTTAAACACAGAAGTACAATTTCATAGTTTTTCTGTTAATACTTGTTTTCTGATTTCACTGAGAGTTTGCACTCTTTGTATTAAGGTCTGTGTTGTGGTTTAACCCCAGTCAGCAGCCAAGTACCACGCAGCCGCTTGCTGACTCCCCCCCTGGTGGGATGGGGGAGAGAATCAGAAGACTAAAAGTGAGGAAACTTGTGGGCTGAGATAAAGACATTTTAATAGGTAAAGCAAAAGCTGCACACAAGCAAAGCCAAACAAGGAATTCATTCACTACTTCCCATGGGCAGGCAGGTTTTCAGCCATCTCCAGGAAAGCAGGGCTCCATCATGCGTAATGGTTACTTGGGAAGACAAACACCATCACTCTAAATGTCCCCCCTTCCTTCTTCTTCCCCCAGCTTTATACACTGAGAATGATGTCATATGGTGTAGGATATCCCTTTGGTTAGTTGGGGTCAGCTGTCCTGCTGTGTCCCCTCCCAGCTTCTTGTGTACCTGGCAGGGCATGGGAAGCTGAAAAAGTCCTTGACTAGTGTAAGCACTACTTAGCAACAAGTAAAACATCCCTGTGTTATCAACACTGTTTTCAGCATAAATCTAAAACATCCCCTTACTAGCTACTATGAAGAAAATTAACTCTATCCCAGCTGAAACCAGGACAGTATCCACCCCTTATTCCATACCAATTACATCATGCTCAAGTCCCACACTATCCAATACAACCTCATTAACCACCACTCCCCTTCCCATCCTTTGATAAAATACACAGATATCATTTATCATTCCCTTAGTCTATGGACCACCCCCGTAAAATGTCTGTAGAGGGTCCACAAATGTCCGCAAAATGACCATTGAGTTCGTTTAGCCCATGACTTTGGGCTCTATCTGTTATGGTGGTCACTCAGGACAGGAGAGGCGGTGTGTTGCTTGGAGTTACTGGGCACCAAAGCCAGCTCAGGCTGGGTCACTGCTGCACTTGCACTGCTTGTAAGGCTTGTCCTCCATTGGTTCAGGTGGTTCCTGTTATAGTAGTTCCTATAACATGCAACTCAAATCACAGGTTACGACAATTTAAAGGTAGAACAATTACAATTTTCACCCCTGGATCCTTTGGGCCGGGTTATAGGTTTTCACATTGCAATGTACTCCTCCCCTTACCCCTAGCCTGGCTAGCAACAAGGGGTTTCTGCTATAGTTATTCCCATAACATGTAACTCAAATCCCACATTACAACAATTTAAAGGTATTTCCATAATAATCTGCTCCAACATGGCCTTGCCCATGGCAGCAATCTCTCCAGAACTGAACCTGCTCCAACATGGCCTTGTCCATGGCAGCAGTCCCTCCAGAAATAAACCTGCTCTGTTGTGGGCTTATCCATGGCCACACGCTTTTGAGGTGCTCCAGCATGACCTCACACACAGTCACTGATGCTTCAAGGTGTACCTGCTGCAGCAAGGGCTTATCCCCAGCCACAGGTGCTTTGAAGTATACCTTCTCTGGCATGGACTTATCCTTGGGCCACAGTTCCCTCAGAGGTATACCTGCTGTGGCACAGACATAACCGTGGCCACAGATGCTTTGAGATATACCTGCTCTGGCATTGCCTTAGACATGGCCACAGATGCTTCAGGGTGTCCTGCTCCCACAGGGACTCATCCACTGTCTTGGATGTGCCCCCTCCCCTCCCAGCTTATGAACTTATTTGTACAATTGAGAGAATAGATAATGCTTTTTTCGCAAAAAAGCCTTTTGACCCTTATTTGTAAGAATCAAGATTGACTCTACACTATATTGTTCTTTGACTTTACCAATGGGTGTTCTTTCTACTCTCTATACATTTCAGATATAATTTAAAATTTATATGACTACAAACGAAAAAAAAATATTTTTTTTTTTTTGTCATCTGAAATTGGTAAATTGGGCATAAAGTCTATTCAAAAATATTTATTTAGGTCCAGAAAGCCTATTCTGTGTGCTAATAGAGAGTTACCGTTTGTCTCTTTTCCTTTCTGTTCTTCTTCACCTAGGAGTACCATTTAAAAAGACCTGTATTGAGCCTGATTCTTTGGTGTGTGCTGCATGTCCTCTGTTCCAGGCAAAGTTGATAAAGATGATGTCATACCTTGCCAGATATATTCTTCATTCAAAAGCAGTAATCACCACCCAAACTGAACTGCTTTTGTACTTACCTGGTAGCATACCTGCTCACTCCAGTGTTGCTAGAATGATAATTTCTATGTCTAAAAGAAAAACTCCTTTGGATTTCCCTTAGCTGTTTTTAAATTTTGCAAAGAAGAGTGTTGGCTTGTTTCATTAACTGCATAGGAACCTTAGATTTTTTACACTTCAGCTATATTTTTATATGCACAGACACATATGGTGTTATAGCCATATACAAAAAAATTACGTTATTCCTTCCTGTGTTCTCCAGAACCCAAATGTTCTACAAGTACTTACAATGAAGTCTGCACATTTTGGTACCTATTTATTTGGAGTTATTCAAAAGTCATCTGGACATAGTCCTGGGCTACTGGCTATGGACGAAAATGGCCAGGACCAGGTGGTCCTGCTTGAGCAAGGGGTTGGGCCAGCTGACCTCCAGAGGTCCCTTCCAATCTCAGCCATTCTGTGATTCTGTGGTTTTTATACTTGTTGATTGTGAACTTACCTAAAACATGGTTAACAGAAACGTTCCAGAAATGTGAAAATAAATAAAGTAAATAGCAAGTGGTGGCAAGAGTGGAAGGACAGATCTTGGAGCAGACCGTCCTATCAGCTTGAGCATGACTCATGTACTGAGTAGGTGAAACAAATATATTTCTGGAACATTCAGTTCTCCACTGTCTGATAATCTGTTGTTTTCAGCTGTGAAAAATATAGAGTGGTGAATAGTCCAGAGTTCTCCAAGCACCAAGCTGCTGGCACCTAAGCATGCCCTGCCTTTGATGGGTGTGATGGACTATGGATGGAGCCAGCAGAGCAAGAAAGGAGAACCAGTGCCAAGCAGGAGACTTATAGGGGTAGGATGTGTGGTCACCCAACCCTCTGTGCCCCATTTTCTCTCCCAGAGAACATAGTTGCCTTCTTCTCCAGCAAAGTGGGTAAGAAGTGCTTATGCTGCATGGATAATTAGGGCATGCGTCTTGGAGGTAGTATGTGTCCAGCTGCTGTTGTTACAGCATAGGAGGACACCGAAGTCCTTAAAGGCCCAAAAAATCTGCAAAACAACAAAGTACTCTTCTCCCAGTGTTACAAATGGCTGAACCATGACGCGAAGTACAACCTGTCCAATGAGGCCTGTGGACATGCAAGGATATGAACCTGAGCTTCCAAAATACTAGGGAAATTCTGTCAGAATCAGTATAAGTAGGAAATGTTGTTAAAATACCTTATTTTTTCTGCAAAAGAAACCCACTCTGACAAAAAGACCACCAAACATTACCTAATATTAAAACATTTTTTTTGTCTCTGCTTTTTTATAAGCAAAATTGTCAGTGAAGTGTAACGAAACACAGCCATTGCAACCTACATGGTAAATAACATTTCTAAGCAGAATTTTTAACACTTGTGACTTATAGGTCTAATACACCTAAAAAAAGGAGTTTAAATAAAAGAAAAAAGCATATATTATTTTATTTTCTTTCACTCTTTCTTCTGTAAAGTAAAACTAATTTGGATATCTATTTATTCATTTGTATTTATGAACATTTTTATAGCCTTATCTTTTTCAGATGGTCACAGATTTATTTTTCTTTCAGATTAAGTAAAAGTTTCAAAGGACATTTGTAAGGGCTTTGTATTCTCCACAAGGGTGTTTTCTTTTGATGAGATATCTGAGATGGTCTGAATGTCAGTATCAAAAGGAGAATTGAATAATTGCTAAAGAATTACTGTATTTATAAAAGGTACAGTAATGATTTTTTTTTCCTTCAGAAAATACCTAAATGCCCAATAGAAATAAGTGCTGGAGGGTATTACTAAGGCAAAGATTTTAGAGATGTTAAGAAAACTTAGATGCCAAAATCCACTGTTCATTTATCGGATACGATAAACACAAATGAATTTTAATATGTAAATCCTATATTACCTAATTTCATTAGAAAAAGCCTGAGCAGTTCACAAACTGTAGTGATGAAGCAGCAAATGAAAGGCAGTCTTCTGTGGCTGTATTTTATACACTCTTGTATTTTGCCCTGAGACACTGTCTACTACTTCTGTAAAAACCTCTTTCCAGATGAGATACAGACCACTGAGAACTTACTACAGCAGTTCCACGTTTCATCTTGCTTCTATACTGCCTTGGAATTTTTTTCTGTGAGAACACTTTTTTTGGAGTGGTGGTACTAATAATAGGGATTTCATTTTCTATTTAGTGGCATTAATTATGTGCCAAGGCTGTACAGTTTCAAGCTGGGTTTCCACACTGTAATTTTTCTGTGTTGTAATTGAATGAAGTTACCTGTGTTCTTCAACATTAGTGTTTTCAGACGCTACCTACTCATTTGTTTTTATTGTGCCTTACTGAGGACCAGTAGAATGCTCTCTATGATTAAGTTCAGGTGAACTGACCAGCAAGGGCAAATTGAAGAAACACCAGGGTGTTTCTTTTTTCTCCTGCTGGTGCATTCTGTTGCCTCTTTCTGTCACTGAGTGTGGTTCTCTTTAAAATAATTTCTTATTCTGGACTCCCTTATGAGGTATAAGCCATTAGCATGCCATTTGTACTTCTATTATTGTTATTTCCTAACATACCCCCTCATGACACGGGGTTCCAGCTGTGGCTGCAGAATCTGTTCAAACTCCTTCAATTAATTACCCTTTAAGATGTCCTGAGTCTTTCTTTTAGGTCCATTCGATGCTTATGGACTTCTCAGCCAGAGGGCAACTGGCTCAAGTAAAAAGACAGGATGGAAAAAGTGCTTTCACATAGGTAGTGAGAATGAAGGAATACTCTTGCTGGGATGCGGGTGACGTAAGACAAGCATCTTCTAAAACTAAAGTGAGGGAAATTATTTTAGAAGTACGAGATGACTTCTGGAATCCAACTTAAGACCAGAAGAGTCAAAAGAGGAGAGGGAGGAGAGGGCAGAAAAAACACTCTGTGCCATTGTCTGTAGCTGTAAATGAAACATCTGTTACATCTAGATCATAAATTGCCCTCTTTCTTTTGCTAGTGATAGCAAGTTAGGGTAATAATAACAGAGAAAAGCAAGGGGAGATTTTGTCTGAAAAGGTGAAAGAAGCAGGGATATCATCACTCTCAATGCAGCCTAATCTTTTCATTTTAAGTCACAATATAAGTCAATCCAGAATGAAGAGCTGGATCCAGGACTGCCAGTGCCTACTGGTCTGCTCTAGTCACTCTTTCTCCTCGAGAAATGGAGTGTCCCCATTCAGTGCACAAATACCAACAAGGCATCAGAAGAGTGCATGCAGCTGGCGTTTCTTCATCCCTTCCTGATCACCCTGGAGGTTGAAGCAATGAAATGTTTAAGGGTACATGGCCCTCTTACTGGGACTTCTGGGTTTCCTTGAACCCAACATGCTGCTGGCAAAACGAGACTTTGCTGAAGACGTTCCTTATTTCAACTACTCACAGGTCTGGCTGAGGTCCTTCTTTCTGGATCTTCGCATTTTCTTCTCACATGCAGAGCTGCTGAGGGATGGAAACAATGCAATTTTTAAGGAAAATGTAATACATTGAAAGACATAATCACACATTTTTGTATTGTGTTCTAGAAATACCACTATTCAGTGGTATAATTCAATCTACACAGAATAAAACACTCGGAATTCATGGTGGTTTGCATTTTGAACCAAGACTTTACCTCTTTTCTGTTAAACTGAGATTTTTTGTATTGTCTCTTTCTTCTAGTTTCGAAGACAGTCTTCTTTTTTTTTCATTGCATGTCTTTAACCCAATTTTATTGAGTGAAATAATTTCCCAGTATACTTGTAAGCATGAGGCCAGAATAAGATAATTTATAGCTTCTCTTCTCCATAATTTAGGATTTATTCATTATGTGCAGTTCTAATGTATAGTAAATCCCACAGGTCAGAACTGAAATCAGGACCAAATTTTACTAAACATGGTGCAGGATTTAAAGCAATCTCTGCTTGGAAGAGCATATCGTTTTCATGGATAAGAATTAAAAAATAACTTCTAGAGCTGGTCATCTAGCCTGGGCAGAGGTGACAGAAGTTGCTGAGGTCCTGATGCTTTTATGGCACTGGATTGTCTATGCTCAGGCTTCATTTACAGGACAATTCTTTCTGTTTTAAAGGCCAGTCTGAGTGAGTCCTTACAGCTCTGATATGACTTATTTGCTGTTTTTTATAACCCCATATTTTTGTATATAGGGATGCTTCTGCAGTGGTTGTGTGGAAGATGTAAATACTTTTGACCTTTGATTTGTGCAGAGGTCTCTCTGGAGTGAAGTGATATTGCTTGTATGACATGGTATAGAATTGGAGTATAAAAACATTTAACGTTCTATAACACACCAAACTATATTTAACATTCAGATATCTTTTATTTTCTAACAGACTTTGTAACACTTAAAATTAAAATAGCTTTCACAGTGATAGTTTGCCTATTATTATTGTTAATTACTATATTATGTCTTCATTACTTCACAAAATTCGCAATGGCTCACTGCACTACTGCAGACAGTTTTACAACCAAAGGTGCTTGCTTGTCTGTTTCTTGCATTCTGTTAAATATTTCTTATTCCTTCAGACTGCACTACAAGGACCATTTCACTGTCCCCTTTGGCTTCTGCATCTTGCTTCCAGCATGAACAGACAGGTAATAACCATTCAGCAGGGCCATTACCTCTTCTAAAGACTATTATCAAAATGGTCATTATACATAATGGAGATTATTACAGGCAGCTTGAGAGATTTTTTAGATACATCTCTACAGTAATAGGTGGCCCTTTTTAGCCTTACACATTGGTGGGAATAATACTAGGGCACAAAACACACGGCAAATGTTGCTTTTTATCAAAACTTTTTTAGCTTTTAATGTCTTTCCAGGATTGAATTCTGGATTAAAATGATATTTATACAACATCTGTGAACACTACCTGTTGATAAGTATATCAAACTATAAGTGGAACAATGAAGAATTACAAGTTTAAAAGGTAAGAAAGGTATATTTTCTTCCCCAAAAGCTATGAAGTTATGACTAAAAAAGAAACATTATATTACAGCAGGTTTGCAGGCAGGTATATACTTTACCGAACAGTTAGAACCCAATTTTTAAAGAATCTCAACTTGTTTCCCTATGGAAAAAGAGACCATATAAAATCACTTCTTGTTCTTTTTACAGCAGCATTTGTTTTCCAATTTATGATATTTCTTTTTCACTTTAAGTTTGAAATGCAAAATCTTGGCTCATCCAAGGAATGTCTCCAGGGCAGTTAAGCCTAAATCTTGAAGAGATGTGTCTTTTCACCCTACTTCAGCAACTTTCCGGTTCCATCTACAGCTCTTAGAAGAATATTGTTTGTAGCCCTACTTCCACACTAAGCTGTCATACTGTAAAGAGAAATGCCAAACAAAATAAAGTGCATTTACATCTTGGGTTTGACACAACTGATTTTGAAGAAATGCTGTCCAGACGAATGGACTGAGTGGCGAGAGGGAGGAGGTGGTGATCTTTTTTCCAGTTTATTCATGACTCTTACCCAGAGGAGACTGACATTATTTATATACATCCTTTGAAATTTTCTGTGTTAGGAGGCACAGCTCCACTGTGCCAGATTTACTGGTGAGTATGTCTCTCTTCCTTTCAGTTCTATCCTGTGTTCAAATCACAGTTCAAAGCAACCCTCTTCTAATAAGAGCTGAGTGGATATGGGATTATTATGAGTGTTTTCCTTGTCTTGATTATCCCTGCTACATGTTGATTATATAGCTTTCTTCTTAAAAAACATTCTCTCTTTCTTTTGGGATATATGTTCTGCCTACTCTGCTTCTAATAATGGCACTTATCATTTGCAGGAAATCAGAAATGGCCTCCTTACCTGGCCTTTTATTTTCCTTCCTCTGCTATATAGTTCATTCAACTACTTTTTGCTTTTTGTTGCAGCTATACAGATATCTCCCAAACACATTGTATTTCTCATCACACAGTTCTTGCTGAAGTGATGCATCCTTCTCTAAGTCACACTGTCACTTTCTCACACAGCTCTGGCTAACAGGAGAGCGCTGACCTTTGAAATTTGTGTGAACAGGAAGGGCAGAAGTAACTCAGGCAATAACAACCACAACCAAAAGGTGATCAGAAGACAGATTCTGCCCTGAAATGTATTTTCCAGAATCCTGCTTAATGATGAAGGCATTTTTTCACCCCTTCAGAGCTCTTTAATCCAAATCCATTATCCTCCAGTAGCCTTTTGTAGTAAGACAATTATGAGAATCTAAGTATGTTCATGGTTTACAAAGGGGCAGAAACAAGGAAACGTGACATAACTTTTGTGGCTTGTGCAGTGCATGCAAATATGAACAGGACCCTTCCGAGCAGCGACAACATCTATGCCATCTTGTGGCTCGTCTGTTACAGAAAGGCTCTTAAGCATTCNNNNAGGCTCTTAAGCATTCCCGTCCTCTGGTTGTCAACAGTTCTTCCTTTCTCTTCTTAGCTGTCCTGCAGACATCAAACACATGACTATCCTTGTGTATCCAGCTCTCACAGCCTCCAGAGTGCAGGCATCCAGGAGCTCAAGTCTTTTTCTGTATTAAAATCTCACCATTTGTGGCATCAAACCATCTGTTACCCAAGAATATTGATGTTAATAAGTTACTGTGCCAAGTGACAGCAATTGACCAAAAAGAGCTGTTTGGCTCAAAACACCACTGGAAATAGAAGTTGGAAGATAAACTTAATCAGAAAACATTTCCGCTTTGGGACTGGTTGCTTTAAATCATATGAGTCTGTGATTCCCCAGACAAGATGATAGCATGTGCCAAGAATAATGTTTCAATCACATACTATTATTATTGGTTGTGAATTAATATTTTTTCCCCAAGTATATGTAGGTGTCAGATATGACAGATTTTGGACCTCATTCATAACTAGTGCTGAGGAACTCTCTTTGCAAGAGAGCAATGGTATAAAACTTACGTAAAATTCAGCTGGGCTCTCTCTGAGAGCTGTTCCTTGTAGGTACAGGGAATTAAGTTACTGTGGCAGCTTGGAAGTCTTATACTCCCCCTGTCATGCAACACCTTTAATCATTAACAAGGACTTGGTCCAGGTCTGTGATTTCTGTCAAATGAAAAAAATAATTGTCAACAATTAATAATACCTGCATTAATTTACGTTAGCCAAGAGGGACTGCCACACTCAAAATCACAGCCGGAAACCAGTCGTGTTACAGCTATATCCCTTCTTTGCCTCATTTGCAGCAGCAAAATGGGTGGGTGGAACAGGAGCAGTAATAGGGGGTTTCTTGATAACTTTAACATTAGCAAGACCTTTTTCCTGTTTCCAGAGCCTCTAAGGGGTTTAACTGCATGAAATCCAGGAATTGTCACTTCACTTAACCAGTGGCTTGTAGATTATTTGAAAGAGAGAAATGAAATGTATGGTGGGAGGGGAATTTAAATAGAAATAAGACTCTTATTTTTTCAGATCTTACCTATTGAATCAATTTGCCAGTTTGGGTCTGCAGGAAAAAGGATTTAACTGGCCGGATATCCAAGCCTCACTGCCCCTTACACAGCGGTTAAGTTAGGAGCTGTAAATGCTTAGCACTATGTGAATTAGTTTGCTAGTTTGCAGCACCCTTTGACTCTGATGGAAAAAAAAAAGGGGGGGGGGGAGAGAGAGAGAGAAAGCCTGCCAGCTATTTGTGAAGTAAATGTTCCCATTTCTTTTAAAATACAATAGCGAGTGTAATTTTGTCACATGCATCTGTTGCTATCACCTCTCACTTTGTGCTGAAGTGCTCACCAGAGCATTTACAGAAGTGATTCTTCCTCCCACCCCTGACATCTGCCACCGAAAATGCTGCATTATTCATCAGCGTGCTAATGGCAGGTGATGAGATCTTTTCACGCTACATCCCTCTCAGTAGGTGTTTATTACTCTGTTCACCAGCAGCCCTGCTATTACTGCGGGGCCAGAAGAACTCTACATACTCGCTTGACAGGTAATGGGAAACGTGCTCTGCTCACTTGGCTCACAAGTGCAGATGAAGGTTATTACTAGGGCAGCTGCAATATCATGGGTGCAAAGAAGACGGTCACTTTAAGTGAACAGCTTAATTCTGGAAATCCATACAAATCATGTCAGCACCGTGATAATCCATCTTCTTTACCTTCTATCATTTCAGCAGTCATCACACTGTAATAATTTTCTCCTGGTTCACCTGTGGTCTCTATGAATAACAGAGTGGGGGGAAAAAAAAAGAAGGAAAAGAAGATGAGTTTGGCTTAGTGTCTGATGATCACAATGGTGAGGAATTTATCTCTGTCTAGTAAGCAAGATGCTGTCTTGTGTGTGTGTCTATGGGTGCACGTGTGTGTGTGCACATGAATGTTTGTGTCTTGAGGAGGGGAGAACCTTGCAACCAGCACTGAATGTGTGTGCTTAATTTTAAAAACCAGCTTGACAAGAAAGGCAAATCTCTACTGATTTATTTGAAGCCTTGTGACAAAAATTATGGAACATAAACATGCCAGAGCACAGGGGAAATTGAAGGAGGAGAAATTATTTTTACTCCAGAGAACTCAGTTCACTAACAAGCCTTCCTTGGTTGTCTTCCTTCTAGGTTTCTCACTTAGACACATTATACCATCCTGAGCAATCCATAAAAAACCTCAGCCCACACCAGGAATAGGCAGACTTTTCTATAATTTAAAGATGCAGCCTCAATCTCACATAAGAGGTAGAACTTTTGGAGCTTAATGTTTCCTTTTCTATAACAAAAGGTGTGCTGGGTCTGCAGTAATCTCTTGAGTCCCTTGAAATGAATGATGTGGTAAGGTGCAGTGTTTTTTGGAATGTATCCCCCCAAAAATGAAAGCTGGGGAGATTTTGAAACAAGCAAAATTGGCTGTAGTTTTATACGTGCTACAACTGCTGAACTGCACCTGTTTCCCTATTAGTACAGCCTACAATAATTAAACAAAACCTGAACTGTGAAAGAATGAAATTTTTCTTCTCATCAGACTTTTGCCCTTAAACTCCAGTTTCTTATTTCCATGTAATAACTGCAGGGTTGTTTGTTATGCCTAGCAGAGTTTGTTATGCCTACCTTTTAGTGGAAAGGGAACTAAAGGTAAAGGAAAAAAAAATCAAGTATCTATTTTGTTTTCCATCCCTCTGTTTTTGGCAAGCACATTTATTTTTATCTTTTGAGCTTCTGTACCAATCCAACCTATCAAACTTTTAGATGGACACTATAGACTAACATAGGTATTATTTGCAAATTAAAAAGTCTCACAATCCAGAGATGGAAAGTAAAAGAGATGCACATGGCAAGACTTGTCAGAGCCATTAACAGTTATCACAGAAGTAACTGGGATGGGGAGAGAAGAAAGTGGTCTCTGGACAGAGAAAGATCTCTTGTGTGGGATTTCGTTTGCACCTGCAACAGAAGGGTGCTTTGTGCTGGGAAGGGTAGGTGGTGAGTGGCTGGGTGTGTTTGTGGAGTTACAGCTGCAGTGTTAATCCTTGTCTGGGGTTTAGGCAGGGAAAAAAGAGAAATCCTGGATTTGCATCCTGGAAATGCAAAGCGTTTTCTGTGAAAATAATTAGTTTGCTTTATTTACTAAAATGTTGATTTCACTAAGGGATCACTCCTCATTCCAGTGGTAGTAAAAATGTAAGCTGCAGCTTATTACTGGCTGTAATTTCTCTGTTTGTGTATGAGTTTATTCCAATATAGCTTTAGCTGAAGGGCTTAGTAAGATGGTGACAGACTGAGTAAGGAGGAGATATAATTCTCCTAAGATTTAATAGGAATTCAGTTCATAACAAAATGACAACATGGACGTATTTGCTATAATTGGAAATGATTGATTTCTTTGATTTTTACATGATCAAAATGCCAGCAAAAGTAATTTCTATGTGCAGGCAAAAGACAACATTTCATTGCTTTCTTGTTGCTAAACATATGTCATTTATGGTGATGTCAGCATCGCTATTGAAATGTAATTGTGATAAAAATATAAGTCCTTGGTTTTGGCCCAGCAGGTGTTTGAGAGGAATTACATTTAGGAAATCACTCTGCTTACCTTTGATACTAATAAAGACTTAGTAAAGATCAATGTTTGTGCTAGAAACATGTCTAGATTGCATAATGCTGAAGTTGAGAAGGAAATAATGACTTTCTCCTTACCCTAACTTCCTCTTCAAAGTGGCAAAATAGCAATTTGGACATGTGAAAGCTCTCTGGTAGTTTTCTCTAGGCACATAGAAATTTTTAAGTCTACCAACAGAGATAAGAAGTGAGTAGGACAGCAAAAGGTAAAATAATCAATATTAGTGTTATTGTGTTATTGAGCAAAAAGAAAAAGTGACCTACAAAAAGCTATGAGAATCCATATAGAGAAAAATATGTTTCTAATTATTATCAGCTTCCATTCCATTTCTACAAGGAAGGGATTGCAGAATCTTGTATCCAATCTGCTGAATATGATATCCAAGAACACAGGTGAAAGTCTGTCAAGAGTATTGTAAAACACACAGTGAAAACAATAGGAGAAAGATGAGAGAGTTTGTTGCATGTACAGGTTTTAAACTTGATGTAGCACAGTTCAGCTTATTAATGTGGACTCCTTTCAGAAGAAGGAAACAGACAATGTAGTCCAGCAGCTGAATCATCCTTCTAGCTCTCTCTCAGTCATCAGTAGTTAGGTGAAGAGGGCCTATAACCTCCTCCTATTCGTGGGAGTGGGAAATTTCCCTTTCCAGTGGTCTAACAGAAACTTTTATGAAAGTTGTTCTCTAACCACATGGTAACTATAACTGGCTAAAGAAATTTCTCATTGAATGTTTTAGGAAAAGTCTTGTCTTTATTATGATGCACAAAGAATAAAAATCTCAAAATTTGGCAATTTTTATGATGGAACTTTTTGAGTTTATATTTAATTTTTTTTTTTGAAATTACATGTATTGTCTTTTAAACTAATGCTCCAGAGGTAGAACATAATGGACTGATGTTGTCAAACAATACTCTTATCCACCAAAACCACATATTTTTCATAATTTCACATGAAATTTTGAATTTTCTTGGATTCATTCTTTTTTTCAGAACCCCCCAAAACCCCCATATTACCAGAAATTTCAATGAAACTGGGAATTTCATTGTTGCTTATCTTGACTGTTAAGGTGCATGGCCAGTGGGATATAATCAGGAACAGTTTTCAGCCTGAAAATAGCATTCCTTATTGCCGTGACATCTAGATGTTGCTATAGTCTATGTTGACCATCATTGTAGACTACAGAAGCCACTGAAATATGCACAATCATTGTTGGGCTAACTATGGTTTGAGTGGCCATTTGAATTGCTTAGAGTTGCTGTGACTTGTGATTTCATCTGTTCACTTTCTCCAGCTATGCTTTTTGCATGAAGTTGAGTGTACAGAATGAACCTAAAACAATGGTGTTTTCCCAGCAATTGTTTATCCTTATATGCATTTTTGCACAACAATGGATTATATAGAAAGTTAATTGTTTTAGAAACTGTGAATTATTTTGGAGAGACTTGGTTGATCACAGAGTGATGACATGACTTCCAAGGACTCCCATGATGAAGGAAGGCCTGCAAGCAGAGAACAATGAAAACAGAAAGCAACTCGCACAGGAAAATCTCCATTCCTTGGGCAGCACATCTAATTTCACGCAGGACAGTTAAAATCCAAGTTCAGAGGAGGAGGAGGACTAGTGTCTCTTGCACAAGCTATAATGCTATATTATTTCCTTCTAGCTTTATATATTGGATATCTAGAATTTCATTGGTTTATAGTGATTTATGGACTGTCGCATAGCCATGCTGGCAACTAATTGTTTTTTTTAAAAAAGCTGCTAATTATATAAAGGGAAAATTGAATACATGGGATGAACTATGTAGTTAATAAATTGGGGACTTAGTTGTTGTCAGGTGTGAGTTACACACAGAATTTTAAAAAAGGAGCCTTTTTGGTTTCACTTAGTTGTGCTGTTTTACGTTTGTGGCTTTTTTGATGAGAGTTATTGAAGTGGTTTGGTTTTTTTCTTTTTTTGTTTGCTTTATTTTTTTTTTTTTTTTTNAACTAACTCTGCTACTGGAGTTTTTTGGGTTGAGAAAAATGACAGCGATGCTGATGGCACTGCTCTAGAGAAAAGAGAGCAGCTTTCTCTGTGGCATTGATCTGTACGCAGGCTGTCATGTTCGCCTTGCCCTGATGTCCTCGGGAGGACAGAGGAACTCTCTTCTTTAGAATGGCAGTCAGGCAAATTGTCGAGAGATGACAGTCAATAACCATCCACCCTAGATTAAACAAAAGAAGTTGTTATGGACTATCTGTGGAAGGAAAACAATGTTTTCTCATGAGGTCCTGTCCACCTTGCGTAGATGCGGTGCACCATCTGTGCCCTTAACTTATGTCCCTACTACCTACACCTAAGTTGTCCTAATAAATGACCTTGTTCTTTTCTTGGTCTGTTAACACTGAAAGAGAATATTCTGAAGTGTTTTCTGAGGAAACACATTGATAGTCTAAAGACCAGCATAGCTGACTACTTCTGTACAGCCATGTCTGTAGTTATATGGTTGTTATATTTTTTTACCCAGAGCACTTAACTATATATTTCTTTCTCCCTTTTCATGATCTAATTACTTATACACCTAACTTGTTGCATATATACAGGGACAAACTACTATTAAATTTATTTTATTTGTAATGATAGTAGTACAATATATATCAGTTAATCCTAAAGACAAATCTTGGTTTCGACCTGTGACTATTTCTGCATACACCAAACCTTATCTGTATCACAACAAGCTCCACTAAATGGGTGGATGTTGTCATGGTTCATAAGATTAAGCACAGGTGTCACTGTTTGATGTGGTAGGACCTTTCTGTTTCTCAGTCTGATTCCTCTAAAGGGAAGGCTTTTAGGCCTTGATGCAGTGTAGAATGCAGAAAATCCTGTAAAATTTGGCTTGCAACTAAAAACATTCTGACTTCTTCCTGGACCATAAAACATTTCCTTATCTGATGATGGCTATCTTATACCTAGAACTTTAAAAAAAGGAACAATGGAAAAGAAAGTGTTTTCTTAAATTCTTGTTTTTGTCAATATGTCTTCTTTTATTTTTTTATTATTATTATTATTCCTAAACTTTTTTCTGTGATGAGTAAAAGCTCTTGAGGAGCAGGCTCAAAGTGGCTGTCAAGCAGATTTTTTTCCCCAAGTAAAAGGTGCTGACAGACAAAAGAACTATGTCATGAAAAATTTATAACCAAATTTCCCACAACAGGAAAGGGGCAAAACCATCTCACATATTAAATGCCAAATCTTCATGCATATCTGCTCCAGTGCTGATTCAATGGCAAAATAACTTTCAAAATGTTTTATGGTCCAAAGCAGCTATAAAGTAGCTACACTTGTCATTTTAGTAGACTAAAATCAGAATTATACTAATATTCAGTGGGGTGACAGCAATATATTATCTTGTCAAGCAGGAGATCTGAGTTTGCAGGAATACATTGTAGGTTAGAGAGAGGAGCTGTATGAAGGATGCATTT
>WEKW01032546.1:779-19708 GCA_013389905.1 Sula dactylatra
TTTATATTAAAGACATCTAAAATAAAACACTGGTGCAAAACATTCCCTAACACACTGCATGATTCATACAGAAACCTGATAAACACTTGGTTCCACAGATAAAAAAATAAACCAGACTGACCTCTTGTCAAAGTAAATAAAGTTCCAGACGTGCTCTTTAAAATACTTCATTATGTCACAACAAAATGAGAATTGGAGGCCACAACTGTAGACATGTAAGTATACTTCTTGCTTACACCACAAGACAAAATACACATTCTTTGCCCTCAGCAGAAATAGCTGGGAAGCTGGTGTAATTTACAGTGACCATGACAAAATTCAATAGAAATTTAATGGCCTTGGCCATTGGCACTGTAATGAATTTACTCAAAAGGTAGCTATAAAGTTCAAGGCCAATATGCCTCAGCATTCCGAAAATTGAATCCCACAACAGATAGTCTGAAAAGAGGATGCAATTCTAAAAAAAGGAAACTGCATTCATAATTCAGTAAATCATAACATAGAAATTGCATACGGGTGTCTAAGTTTCAGAAAATACATTGAAGATTTTCTGCCAGATTTTACAGGTGATTCAAGAACTACATGCTTCTTTATTTCCAATAATGCCTAAAAACAATATCTTTAAAAAGCTCAGACAATATATTTATTGTTATTTACAATATTATCTTTAAAAACTTCAGACAAAATATTTCTGAGACATATTTAACAGACCTAAGTTTCTTACGCAGTAATTCTCAACTGTTCATTAGAAAGTAAAATAGGCTCTGATTCAAAAGGTGCACCCCATGCACTCCTGAATTTTGGAAGTGGTGAATCTGAATTCTGTATCACAGTGGAGAGCTAAACCTGATTAAATTGGGGAAGATTGTTCTACTGAGGACAGCTACATGTTTTTACATATTCTAGTACTTCTAAGTATGTTGGTAACAGTCCACTTTGTTAAGAGAAAAGTGTTAGTGACAGTTTACATGGGTTAACGTAATGCATGATAATTTCTTTCAGCTGCGTATTCCTTATTAAAAGAGTTAAGAAAAAACTTATTATAGATTTGTTACTCTAATTTTCAAATTTCAGCAAACAATTAAAATATATGACTTCATACCATTTATAGCTATAGTTACAGTTTAGATTTATTGCAATATTTCATAGTGCACTAATCATGCCTTATATTTATTTGTAAAAGGACAATCTTCAAAATATCAAGCCTTAGTGCAGTTCTCTGCTAGTCAAATATTGCGGAAAAATAAGGCTAAACTTGGATTTTTGTATTAGAATTATTGTGTTTATAAATTAACATAACTGGAATTAAACAAAGAACCTGTTCTAATTCCAGTCTGAGATTCATACTATGTATTAAAAGGATTGCATCCAAAATTCCTAGTCACAGTTTTATAGCATTTGACAAATCTAGTGTTCAAAGCTGAGTATTTCTTCTGCCCAGACACCCCTGCAATCAACTGAACATGTCGCTGATAATGCTTTATGAATGTGGACTGTGATGACTATGCTTGTGTTTTACAAATCTTGTCAAAAGATAAAAGGAGTCTTTTGGCCCCTGATACAGCTAATCGGACAGAATGTGCCATGATACCTTCTGGAATGAAAGCTGAGAGGAGATATTTTATTCTCACCTATTAGCAAGATGGATAAAGGAAAAGAAATCTTCGCTTCCAAACCATAGGAAACATCAAAGGACAGCCTAGGAAGCAATCTTCTAGGCAATCCTTTCATGCCTACCAGCAATTAGAGCATTCAACAAACCTGTCTGCTTCTAGCTGAAGAAAATGTTAGAGCAGGTGCACTTCCTCTGAACAATGCCACCATGCAGCCAGGGAGCCAGAAGCAAAACCCTCAGCCTAGCAAAAAGGTTTCTCTTTGTTCCTTTCTACACATTGCTCTCTGGAGAACTGTTTTTCCTATTTGTATCACACCTACATAACTGACTCCCCAGGGATACTACCAAATAAATATTCACTAGACTTTTCTTCCTTCTTTTACTTACAGAGTGGACCTGCTTGGGGTTTTTGATATTATTTTCTAAAAAAAAGACTCAAAATAACAATGTATTAGGAACTAGAAATGATACTGCAAGACTAACTAGAAAACATATTTCATAATCTTTTTAATGTCAATGATAAAACTAAAAAATATTGCTAAGAAGAAATGCAGGACTGTAGTCTGATAGATTCTTTCTCACAGGAATTAGCTCCTCAGTACCTGAGAACTTAAGATAATCCATCATGTCATAAAGATTCTTCATAAAACCTTATTTACCTACATAAACCTGGGATTCCATTTGCCATCTTTGCATCACAGCCCTACTACTCAAGGTTTCGTCTTTTGAACAATTGAAAATAGGCAACATAAAGCAAATGGTATCTTCAGGGTAACAGCATTTTTAAAAGAAGCTTGTTGCTTTTATTGTTATTTTTGTTTATTATTTGTTACTGTTTATGTTTTAGGAAATATTTGTGTTAGGTACTATAATATTATTGAGGGAAGAATAAACCAGGATAGAAAATTAGATCACTGCTGATTTAAAGATTTGGTGAGTTATGAATGTGAGATCAAGTGGAAAGAAAATGATAGGGCTGTTGAACATACGAATTGCATGACTGATGCCCTGAAAATTATTTTCTGTTCTAATTTTAAAAATTAATAGCATCTAAAGAAGAAAATTTTGCACATATTGGATAGTGTATTCCTAGTACCAGGACAGTGACTGAATATTTTGTGACTGAATAATGAATCAGTAGGTTTGAGGAACAAAAATCTCATTTGAATTTGTCACACAGCAGTGGTCAAGGCTCTCCAGAGCTTCCCTTCATGGGAAGAGTCTGTGGCTCAGCTTTTCCTACACACATGGCAGGTAGGGCACTCACCAATGGTGCCTGAGCAGACAGACCTGCCTGTACACGCAGGAAAATGGATGTAGTAATGATTATAACAACCAGGGAAGAACAGCCAGTTATCACCTTTACTACAGCTAGGTTGAAAGTAGACTGGGAAGTACTATGTTATCTTGAGTGTGGATGCCTGAGAGGAATACAGACCTGACATTCTCAGTAGCAAGATTTTTCTGCTTTGACTCAGTCAAAGCATGATATAGTTCTACTTCACTTTTTCAGGTCTGGCAACAGTTAGCGGTTATTGTTAGAAAGCAGTTTATAGGTGGCATCTTTCACTTGTGAAGAAAGAGGGCAGAACTGATGACTCCCCAGGGAACCATATCAAACTCTTCTCAGCCAGAGAGAATCCTGCCAACATAGAAATTTACTTTCTTCTAAAACTTGATCTTTGGAAAAATCATGTAGGTGATTCAAGACCAACAGGTGTTTAGGACAGCCAACTAAAAGATAGAAAACTGAGTGGATTCTCTCATTAAAAAAAATTTGAGTGTAATAAAAGATGGTAAAAATGCAACTTGAACAATTTAGAAATAACAAAATCATATACTGTTGAATATGCTTGACTGGTCAATACAAAACCAGTAAAATATAACAAATTATACCAACTAGGCAAGACTGTAAATGTTCTGTATGAAAAGACGTGGTTAGAATGACATACACAGAAGAGAAGTATTTCTGAAAGTATAATCACTGATCCCTTGGGAGTTCCTGATCTGCTGCTGCTTTTGAAAATATTTCCCATCTTAGAATCTCATTAAGGTTTCTGTGACAAAATATCAACTGAATTCAAGTTTTTGTGTCAGACAGACTCAACCATATTATAATTAAGTCAGAAAAGATATCCAAGCAGTTTGAAACTAAGTTCACAGCACACATGGGTACATACCATCAAAGTTTTGAAGGCAAGGGATTTTGTTCTTGACAAGATTTACTGAGATGGTCCTCATTGCTAGGAGTATAACTCCTTGAACATGAACACAAACTCGTTCAACAGGGATAGAATGAAGGATCAGAAGGCAACTTTCTTTCAAAAATAATTACAAGAACATTCAAATGCTTTCTAGTTCTATCAGAAAACAAAAATCCAAAATTTATATGAGCAAATAGTACAGAACTATGGACTGTAATGATGTTCAGGGAATCTATTCAGTGTTGATAAGACATTAATAGTGTCTCATTTTAGCAGTCAGGTTTGATTTGTTTGGATACCATGCTGTTGGCATCACAGTCTCTAGAAATGCTATCTGCTTCTTACGTTCTGTAAGTAGCTGAGAATAATTGGACATTTACTACAAAAAGATATGAGAAAAACATAGCTAAAAGGTAGGATCCATTGAAGATGCACACACAAACTTTAAATGCTCATATCAGGCAGCTTGTGGGACTGGACATAAAAGAAACATTTCTTTTTAAAATATTTATTCAAATTAACCTTTTTCCTTCCAGAGATTAAAATTAGTTCCCAACAGAGTCATAAGATTTGCTGCCAGTTCTGTCACTAATGCATGTTATACACATCACAAATACGCTGCTTTATTGTTAATCAGGGAGCATAAGGTCCTTGATGCATGTAAAATCAAGTGCTATCATCCCAAGAGGTAACTGACAATACAGTAGAGTACAATGCTAAGGCAGCCTGACAGACATTCATTTTGTAAACAGCTTTGTTGATGGCAAACACTAGTTCTTCCCAGCTGTTTGCTCGTGATCAACTGTTGGAGGTTATTACTCCTACAACTGTGAGTGTGTGTGCGTGAGACAGAGAAAGGATGTGAGTACTCCTTAGTCTCCCCTGTCACGCTGTGCTAGGCTGCTTTAAACTGTTCAAACTGGCAGCCTGCACTAACCCATCTGATTTTGCTTGAAGCAGATTCACACACTCAAATGACCCTTCTAGCTGGAAAACATGGGGAGGGATGGAGGTGGAGGTAATACAGTGACTTCACCGAGAATACATTTCAAATATTTCTGTCCCCAGTTGTGCATATATTAAACATGTAACTTGCATTCTTTTCGTATGGATTTAAGCATTTTTGTTGATACAGTCTTTCAATATGTCAATTGTGCAGTACTTGCAAGCACAACCTTCCATCACAAAAAAAATATATTAAGTAAACCATGACTGTAATAAGATAAAATCACATTGTCTGGATTAACTGTTATTGCTGTTAAGTAAACTTTATAGTAGCTTTTCAGCTAGATGTTTTTCCCCATGTATCAGAGATACATTAGAGATGGTAGTCCGTTTTGTAAAGCATAGTAATTCTACAGCATGCTGTACTTTAAGCCAGACCCTAATACCCCCTATTTCATCCCTTACCAGGTGTCAACTAAAATAAAATCTCTTGGCTTTGTCAGACAGAAGTTAGATGATGCTTAGGAGATTTTCCAAACAGAAGTTTTTAAAGATCTGCATGAGGAACAAGAATATCTAACAGAACAACTTACTCTCTGAGAGGCAACGGTCTTTAAAACCTCCTCTAAAACTAGCCTGAGATATTAGTGGCTGTTGCTTCACAGCTACATGGAAAAAATTCTGCTTGCCTGTTGTGAATCAATACATAGTGTATGCTCTTTAGAAAAACAAAGGCTGCATGAAGTCCTCAAATTAATGGCAAAAACTAGACAAAAAGTTCTTCACTAGATTAAAATCTGTTATTTTGGTTAGATTAGGAATTCTTTGCATTCAGCAAGCTTCAGATCAGTAAAGATTCAGTAAAGACTTTTGACTTACTGCTTAGAAAGATCAAGCCTGCAACAATTACCATGTGATAAAACAGAGAAGGAATTTATATCCTGGGCTTAATTTAGAACTAGAAATTCTAAAGAGATTGCCGTTTTAATAATAGACATCCTGTCACACAAGATTAAACCCTGTTTATCTATTTCAAATATCTTAACATGCTGATTCTTTGGCATCAACTTTCCCTTCTACCAAAATCCTTGAGAGATCACATTCAAACTTTGAGAGCTGCCTTTTTGACAAAATCTGTGCGGACCAGATATGAACAGCCTCAGAATGCAGACACAGCCCTAAACTGTTGTCACAAATTGACAGCATTCAACAGGTTTGAACAACGTTACCAGCACTAATTGCTCTAGCTAAGCCTTTAAGAGTCCCTGAACTGAGAGTGATAAGGACCAACGAACCTTGGCTTCAGAAAATTCTCTTAAGTTTTCAGAGAGTTTTAAATTCAGAAATAAAATGCAGTTGACTACTGTTACCACATATATTCAGCAAACAGTAAGGGTAAGAACTCTATACATTTCCCTACTGAAAAGTCATGCTCTGTAAGAAAAGATAGTAAATATTTATTCCTACTCCTCTTGGTCTATTTACATCAGTCTTCCATAGGATGAAAACTTACAGAGTACAAATACTTGGATTTTCAAGTGACAGTCTTTTACAACTGTTACAACTAGACCAAAGCACAAAAGCAAAGTCTAGAGTATCCACTAAGTGGAATTTGCTGCTCTTTATTACAACAAAACTGAATCTATGCCACAGTTTCCTGTAACATCCTGCATTATTCATCAATTAAGTTTACAACAGAAATGAAAGCTGACAACTAGTAATTACAACTGTCCAAGGTGGCTTTGGTGTATTTACATTTACATGATCAAAGGGCTTAAACAGGGGTCAGGATGTTACATGATAGTAAATCTGGTTTTGCAGCTATGGCCAAATTCTGTAGCCTTAAGCCTACTCTGCTAGGTCAACTATTTTCTGAAAAAGTGTTAGGATAACTTTGACCAGCAGGCTCTCTTCTAATTTGCTGTCATCTGGCCATACTAATAATGCCACATCTGATTAAATCTCTAAAATTTAACCACAGATTTTTTACCTCAGATATTATTACCCTTCTTATCAGAGTAGCTTAGGCACATGTCCTGTTTTGTTTGCATGGGTGCTTGTGCTACTTTGATCTATCCATGATTTTCAACCTTACCACTGGGATCTTTGAGCTGGAACCCATCACACTGTGATCATGCTGTCACCTCAGCCTGTACCAAAAATGCCTTAACCTAATACTCATCATTAGTACAACCCAGACCAACAGAGCCTTCATTTTCTGTCGGCACAGCTACTTGACCCCAACTATCTTGGCTTCAAACAACTGCATTGAGCTAAGACAGCCAGTGCTACAGCTCAGCTTATTTAAACAAGGGACAGTTTTGGATCTGAAAGAACTGTGAAAGCCTTTCTGTGTTTGAATACTGCATTCCATACCGTGTCTCCCCATCTCAACAGGACGCACACAATAGGAGCATGGGTCTGCTGACACTGGGTTGTGGACAGCCTGTACATTTCCTATGCAGGTACCTGTTGCTGAGAATAGTGGAGCCTATGTATAGGGTTAACAGACTGGCTCAGACTCTTGGGGAAACTTCTGTGTAAACATTGGAAGGAGATAGCAGGGAATGATTTGGTCTGCTAAGCTATCTTGGCCCAAGCCACTCAGTTTTGAAACAAAAACAGTGAACTATACCACCCTCCCCAACAACAAGCTGAACTGTATCCTGCTGTGGATCCGATGCTTTAACTGAGAATCTGGATTCTGCTTTGCTCAAGGGCAACTAATTTCTTCAGAGATGAAAAAGAAGTTAAGAACATTGATCAACTACAGTGAGAGAGATGGCCACCACAGAACACAAAAGAAGGATGTAGAGAGCCAGGATTTTTTTGCTAAATGGGTGCCTTGTGAAGACGTGTAACAGAACAGCAGAAGAAACTTGGTATGCCAGCCCTGTTTTAGGACCTGTACTGTTTTAGTACCAGTTTTGCTGGATCAAAGTTAAATTTCTTCATAGTAGCTTGTATGGGGCTGTTTTGGATTTGTGCTGAAAATAGTGTTGATGGCACACTGATGTTTTAATTACTGCTGAGCAGTGCTTACAAAGAGTCAAGGCCTTTTCTACTCCTCACACTGCCCTGACAGTGAGTAGGTTGGAGATGCACAAAAATTTGGGAGAGGACACAGCTAGAACAGCTGAGCCCAACAGGCCAAAGGGATATCCCATACCATATGACATCAGGGTCAGCAATAAAACTGGATGGGAGGTGGTGGGGGGGGCTGCTGCTCCCAGACTGGCTGGGCATCGGTCAGTCAGTGGTGAGCAATTGTTTTCATTGGCATCACTTGTCCTTCTTGAGTTTTATTTTCCTCTCTGTTTGTTTGGTTTTTCCTCTTTTCCTTACAATTTTTAAAAAATTCTTATTATAATCTCTTTTTAATTATTAAACTGGTTTTATCTCAACCCACAAGTTTCATCTTTTTGTTTAATAAGATACACAATGGGGGGGGAAGGGGGAGCTTGCAACAATCGGCTCATGTTTCTTTGTTCCTCCTCAATGCTATCTCAAATGAAGGGACAAACATCAAGGATGATAAAATTTAATAGTAGCTTAAAACAATGAAGTAGTACCCCCCAGCATTTTCTAAAATAATATGCTCTACAACAGATTCAACACGGGTCACTGCTTCCATCTAGGATTCAGGATTGCAATAGCTATCCTACACAATGGTGGCATCATGGCATATTTGATAAGGCTTCTTTCAGTGCTTGTGAAGAAACACTTTTTCTGTTTCAGAGAGAAAGCTCATATGTCAAATGGCTTTCAGAATGCCCAATGAGTTTCAGTACAGGAGCACACACTTTTCCAGATGGAACCAACATGCCGCTGCTACCCCTGAGATCTGGTCAAAATTTTGACTCTGCTCTGTTTGAACTAGGCTTGTCCTTTGCCTTTGTTCATCAACATTTTTAGAAAGGGAGAACTGACTAGGCTTAATGAAGATTGTGCTTTAAGGCAGAGGGTCTTTGGAAGTAAGTTACAAAAAGTGAAGTCTGGACCTATGCCAAGTAAAAGCAGCTCATATGGGAAGACTGGAAGATTTAAGAACTGTGAAACTGGACTGTCAACAAATTATGCAAGAACTAGGGAGAAGCTGCAAGAAGTAGACACCAAAAATGACAGATGTATCCAATTCAGTTTTCAATATAAGCAATTTCATGGCAAGTAGAGGTCAAACATTTTGCACAACTTGGCCTGCCAGAATACTGCACTGAACTGGGATAGGGCTACAACTCAGCCTGGGAGACTGGGTGTCACAGGCAGCACCAACACTGGCCAGCTTGATGGAGATGAATTAGGAAGTTATTGCCAAGAGTGGTCATTTACCACCTTCTGGATGTGTTACTGTCGCTGGTTACAAGCATGACTGTATGCACACCTTTCATGAACACGGGTTTTCTTGCAGGGGCCTAGGCAGAGCCCCCAGTCAGTTATTGCACTGAAAGAATCTCTATATTTGGGCTGATCCCATAATGCACAGATTCAGTCTGAGTGACTGCTTGACCCATAGCCTGGGCAGGCAAAATCTTGTAACAAATGCTGTTCTTCCAATATCTTCTGTCAAAACCCCTAAACCTTCCTTGATAATCTGTTATTTTGGGTATTGTATCTGCCTTTTCCTTATCTTGCTTATGACTTTTCCTCACAGTATAGACAAAATACTGCCACTAAATTAATCTTCTTGTGTTGCTGTTTGAACCACATGCTCTCTGAACTCAACAACTTTCAATGTAATTTCTGAAGAATATGCATAGTAAGTAACAGTTCAAGCTTGTTTTTCTTGTAAGATAAATAATGGCATAAACTCACACTTCACATTATTCTGGGTTGGGTGGTGGCATCAAAATATACAATATCCGTCTGTGCTTGAAAAGAATACAGCTAGTTTATTCGGCAAAAATGTGTATTGGAAAGACTGTTGAGCCATCACGGATAATTCTACTGTTTTTTCATTCTTTATATAATGCATATAGTAGCAGTAGTTTTGTTGTCATCCAGGAAAATAAGTCATATTTCATGGCTGTATTGGCTAAAAAGCTGTATGTCGCTATCCGGGCATGCTAGTGAGGAAATACAATCTTTTAAAAGTGTAAATAAATCCATTAACTACACTTTACCAGACTTTTTGCCAAGTCTTACAGGAATAAGGGTGAGAGGCTTTTAAGTAAGCAACCTGCAATATGATAAGCAAAGAAAGAATGGACCTCTGTAAAGATAAGACAAGTTGAAACTAAATGGAAGCAGGTGAACAAGAAGTTTCCACCCTTTTTATTCCTTATCTTTATAAATGGTGGGTGGTAATGGGGTGGGAAAAAAATCTTCCCAGTTTTTACAGTCTCCTAAAAGACAGAAAAGAGCTTTAGACTTTATAAAGATATCCTATTTCTTCCCCATTCATATTAAAAATTCAAAGGCAAGCACGTATCTTTTTCCTCAACCAAGAAAGAAGGAACAGCTAGCTGATGCAATATACACACAGAAATTTATAGGATGGAAAAGACCCTTAAGATCACGGAGTCCAACCGTTAACCTAACACTGCCAAGTCCACGCTAAACCATGCCCTAGAGCACCACATCGAAACATCTTTTAAACACCTCCAGGGATGGTGACTCAACCACCTCTCTGGGCAGCCTGGTCCAATGCCTGACAACCCTTTTGGTGAAGAAATTTTTCCTAATATCCAACCTAAACCTACCCTAGCACAACTTGAGGCCATTTCCTTTTGTCCTATCACTCATTACTTGGGAGAAGAGACCAACACCCACCTCACCACAACCTCCTTTCAGGTAGTTGTACAGAGCAATAAGGTCTCCCCACAGCATCCTTTTCTCCAAGCTAAACACCCCCAGTTCCCACAGCCACTCCTCATAAAACTTGTGCTCTAGACCTTTCACCAGCTTCATTGCTCTTCTCTGGACACACTCCAGAAGGTCAGTGTCTTTCATTTACGGAGGGGCCCAAACGTGAACACAGTATTCAAGGTGCGGCCTCACCAGCATCGAGTACAGGGGGGACAATCACTTCTCTACTCCTGCTGACCACACTATTCCTGATACAAGCCAGGATGCCATTGGCCGCCTTGCCCACCTGGTCACACTGCTGGCTCATATTCAGCCGGCTGTTGACCAACACCCCCAGGTCCTTCTCCAGTGGGAAGCTCTCCAGCCACTCCTCCCCAAGCCTGTAGCATTGCATGGGGTTGTTGTGACCCATGTGCAGGACCCGGCACTGAGCCTCATACTATTGGCCTCGGCCCATCAATCCAGCCTGTCCAGATCAACACCAACTTGGTGTTGTCTGCAGACTTACTGAGGGTGCACTTGATCCCCTCGTCCAGATCATTGATAAAGATATTAATCAGAACTGGCCCCAATACTGAACCCTGGGGAACACCGCTTGTGACTGGCCACCAGCTGGATTTAACTCCATTCACCACAACTCTTCAGACCCAGCCATCCAGACAGTTTTTTACCCAGCGAAGAGTGCACCTGTCTAAGCCATGAGCATCCAGTTTCTCCAGGAGAATGCTGTGGGAAACGGTGTCAAAAGCTCGACTAAAGTCTAGGTAGATAACATCCACAGCCTTTCCCTCATTTACTAAGCAGGTCACCTTGTCATAGAAGGAGATCAGGTTACTCAAGCAGGACCTGCCTTTCCTAAATGCATGCTGACTGGGCCTGATCACCTGGTTGTCCTGTACGTGCCATGTGATAGCACTCAAGATGATCTGCTCCATAACCTTCCCCAGCACTGAGGTCAGGCTGACAGGCCTGTAGTTCCCCAGATCCTCATTCCAGCCCTTCTTGTAGGCGGCCGTCACATTTGCTAACCTCCAGTCAACTGAGACCTCTCCATTTAGCCAGGACTGCTATTCAATGATGGAAAGCAGCTTGGTGAGCTCTTCCTCCAGTTCCTTCAGTACTCTTGGGTGGATCCCAGCCGACCGCATAGACTTGTGTGCGTCTAGGTGGTGTAGCAGGTCGCTAACCATTTCCCTTTGGATTATGGGGGCTCCATTCTGCTCCCCATCCATGTCTTACAGCTCAGGGGGCTGGGTACCCAGAGAACAACTGGTCTTACTATTGAAGACCGAGGCAAAGGCGGCATGAAGTACCTCAGCCTTTTTCTCAGCCTTTGTCATTATGTTTCCTCCCATATCTAATAAAGGCTGGAGATTCTCCTTAGGCCTCCTTTTTCTGCTAATATGTTTATAGAAGTATTTTTTTATTGTCTTTTACAGCAGCAGCCAGATTAAGCTCTAGCTGGGCTTTGGCCCTTCTAATTTTCTCCCTGCATAACCTCACTATACCTTTGTAGTCCTCCTTGCCTGTCTCTTCTTCCAAAGATCATAAGCTCTCCTTTTTTGTCTGAGTTCCAGCCAAAGTGCTCTGTTCAGCCAAGCCAGTCTTCTTCCCCACCGGCTCGTCTTCCGGCACATGGGGACAGCCTGCTCTTGCGCCTTTAAGACTTCCTCCTTGAAGAATGTCCAGCCTTCCTGGACTCCTTTGCCCTTCAGGACTGCCTCCCAGGGGACTCTAGAAGTCAAAGGTAGCAGTTCTGCTGACCCACCTCGTTACTTCTCCAAGAATCAAAAACTCTATCATTTCATGATTGCTATGCCCAAGATGGCCTCCAACCATCACATCACCCACAAGTCCATCTCTGTTTGTGAACCACAGGTCCAGTGGGGCACCTTCCGTAGTCGGCTCACTCACCAGCTGTGTCAAGAAGTTATCTTCCACACACTCTAGAAACCTCCTAGACTGTTTCTTCTCCACTGTATTGTATCTCCAGCAGACATCCAGTAGGTTGAAGTCCCCCACGAGGACAAGGGCTAGTGATTGTGAGGCTTCTCCCAGCTGCTTATAGAATAATTCATCTGCCTCTTCATCCTGGTTGGGTGGTCTGTAACAGACTCCCACCATAGTATCTGTGTCTTGTTAGCCTTCACCCTGATTCTTACCCATAAACACTCAACCCTATCGTCACTATCACTAAGCTCTAGACAATCCAAACACTCCCTAACGTACAGAGCTACCCCACTGCCTCTCCTGACTTGCCTATCCCTTCATGAAGAGTTTATAGCCACCCATTGCAGCACTCCTGTTGTGAAAGTCATCCCACCATGTTTCTGTGATGGCAACTATATCACAGTTTTCCTGCTGTACAATGGCTTCCAGCTCCTCCTTCTTATTGCCCATGCCGCGTGCATTTGTGTGGAGGCACTTCTGGTGGGCTGTCGTCTGTGATACTTCCTAGATGAACACCCCTTAATTCCTTTGACGTGTTTCACTGGTGTTCCCCTCTTGGCTCCTATTACCTCAGCACCCCTAGCTCGTACAACTTCAACCGTGCTCCAGTGAACCCAGCTCATCTCAAAGACACAGGCTGAGTGCCCTCACTAGCACCCCGTCCCTCTAACTTTGGTGTGTCATCCCTCAGCTTGTCTCAGGCAAGCTTGATATTAACCCCCATCCTCCTTCAAGTAGTTTAAAGCTCTGTCAATGAACCCTGCAAGTTCATGAGGAAAGACCCTCCTTCCCCTTTGAGAAATCAAAGGTGCCAGCAAGCCTGGTGCTGGGTAGGCCGTACCATTGTCAAAAAACAAAACTGTGGTGACACCAGCCACAGAGTCATGCATTAATAGACTGGGTGCATCTGTTCCTTCCAGTGTCGCTGCCCGCAACTGGAAAGAGAGGAGAAAATAACCTGTGCTCCATAGTCCCTTACTAGCCATCCCAAGGTCCTGAAGTCTCTTTTAATTGCCCTTGGACTACATGCGGCAGCTTCATCACCTCCCACCTGGAAGAGCAGTAATGGGTAATAGTCCAAGGGCCATACCAGGCTAGGAAGTTTGCTAGCAATGTCCTTAACCTGTCCCCCAGGGAGGCAGCAGACTTCCCTAAGAGGAGGGGGTCTGTCCAGCATATTGGACCCTCTGTTCCCCTCAGAAGGGAGTCACCTACAACTGTAACCCATCTTTTCTTCTTCATGGAGGTGGTTTTGATATGGGGGATAGGACTTTCTGATCCTGGCAACACCACCAGTATAGATGGTCTGCTATTCACATCTTCCGTTGACCAGTATTCCACCTGCAGAGCCTCATACCTGTTACACAGACACACCTGGGAAGGTGAAGTGGGCAAGAAGGGTGTTCGCTTGCTGCCCCAAGTGTGCACTTGTCTCCATTCACTCTTTTCCTTTGAGCTACTGCCTTCGGCCTAGTGTGGGAGGGATACAGGAACACCTTGATCTCATTTTTTTTCTGGTGGCTGCTCCTGTTTCTGTTTCAGGGAGGGCAGAGCACAGTACCACTTGCCTATTTCTCAGCCTTCCTCATGCTCCTTAACCTTTCTACCTCCTTGCATAGGTCTGCTACCATGCTGAGCAAATCATCCACCTGGTCACCCCTCACACAGCTGTTCTCACTGCTGCCATCCATTACCAGTGAAAGGCTCTGGCACTTCCTGCAGCCTGAGACCAGGAAAGCTGCACGTTTTCGTGAGAGGTCTGTCTGGGTTGCCACGTCCATTCTGGTGAGTGCAGAGGGCATAGCTTTCCGCCGGGTGGATACCATAGCTAAGTTCCTACTGAAAGGTTGATGACTACTGAAAGAACTCACCTCTTGGGCTGCTAGGGTGACTATGCCCTTCCTGCATGCCCTTCTGTGCAAACTGCCATGCCACTCTTTGCCTGCCCTGGTCACTCGTGCTCCCCAAGCTGCTTTTTATAGGTGTGGGAGTGGCCGCCGTTGCTTTGGCAAGGACCTCCTTCACCTCCTCAGCATCTCCCTCTAGAGCTGCTGGCTCCTGGCAGGTCTTCTCCACTGCTCTGGTGTTTCCCTTCCTTAGGAAAACCCCTGTGTGCCAACATCTGCCACTCCACTGCTGATCAGGCCAGCTCTGGAGCAGCTCCCCTTGGCGAATGACTGGTTACACCACCATTAGCAAATCAAATCTCTTCTAATAATGTGGAGGCATCTAAGGAAACCATTAAATCCCATTTATGAAACAAAATAACCCCAACATTTATCACATTAAGGCCTCTTCAAATGAAGAGTTACACTGATCTGAAATCCTCCACATGTGCTTGAGCACAGGTCTTTGCTGACACACTTGTCTTCATAAACCCTTCTTACATAAATATAATCTTGGTCCAATCAGACAAAAACGAGACAAAATAATATTTATTTTAAAAAGGTGGATAGACAAGTTTGGACCACATTTATGAAATGTATTTTTTTTTTTTTAAATCAAATGGTATCATCAGGTGAGCATCTACATTTTTGTCAGAGCAGCTTAAATAACCACTGTCCCTCAGATGGAGGTTTCAACTGCACATCAGTCAGGTTCCCCCCAACAGCTGACTTGCAAAAACTGACTATGTGGAGACAGATTGCTATAAAATGTATATACTCACAGATACAAATATACACATCGTTATTTACCATATCAAATCCACAAGGCATTGACCAAATGCTGTAGGAAAAACCTACTACTTAAGGAGTGGTAACTTGCCTCAATAACGAGAACACAAACACTCACCTGAATATATACTGCCTTAAGGTGGTGGAAAATCCATGTGTAGACATGGATCAATGGATTTATGGCTTTAGACTTCAAAAGAAATTTACCTATAGAAATGAATTCTTAAATACAAAATGCACATAAAAATATAACTTACAGCATTTGGAAAAACTAGGCTAAACAATATTATGAAATGAGATCCTGAGTAGCAAAAAAAAAAATCAAACTATAAAGCCTACATATAAATGTTGCATTTTTGGTAAAATTTAAAAAGTAAAAAATATTTAGGTGTAAAAACACAAGCATCACAGGAAAAGTTTCAAGTAATACAGACTATTACTTCGTATTTGTGTACAAATTGGGACTTTCAAAAGGCTTTAAAAATGTAAATAACTTCAGTTTCTCCATTATGATATAATACCCTTTCTGCTTTAAAGAGAAAGTTATTTTAAAGTTTAATTGTCCACAGTTTAAACAGATTATTTTGTGAGATGAATACATTTGTTTAGTTGACAATTTTCTTGAAAAATAACTTAGAAGAGGAAAATATCTGGCTGTCTGGGAGCTATGACAACTATTGAAAACATCTAAAGCAAAACAAAAAACCCAAATCATTCTTTAAACCAATGAAAAACCTGAGATTTCATTTATCTGTCCACTACATAGATCTGGTCCTGCCAAAACTGGTGCTTGTTTTTAGCAATTGACAAAAATGAACTTCTTTCAGTAGCATCAAATAAGTGCATGTGAAGACGACCATTACCTCTATGACAGAGTAATGATTGATGTAGTTTAATTTTGTGTATAGTATTTGGTACCTTTGCAACTTCACACTTATCTCAAATTGGCAGTGATACATTGCTTTCATACTGTGACTGTTCTAACAGCTAGAACAGAAAATATACGAAAGCTCTACAACCTATGGCATAGTAACTGTATTCAAACTGGGTCTCTTTTCAAATACATAGTTACATTTTTAATTTCATCCCTTAATATCTTTTAGCTTACTTATTACATCTGACAAGCTACACAGGGACATAATCATACTTAGGTTTTAATTTATTATCTATAACAACTTAAATAGTTTGTTTCATCAACAGTTAACTTGTAGCTAATATGACAGCTACACTTTTACCTAGTTATTCATTTTTTCTCAAACTCAGCAAATCCACTAGTCCTAATATATGATTTGGGTTGCACTTCACGGGAGTACTAGCATAATGTCTAACAATAATGCTTAAATTAGGCTGCAGGAAAAGCAGCACCTAGAATGAATGCAAAGACGACAGTCTCTAGAGGGGAGGAAAACCTATCATTTTTATGGCTAAGTGGGTGAAAAGGAGCATGAGACTTTGCAGATTCCTTCCTTTTTCCCCAGTCCTGAGTTTATCATCAAGAAACCTGCAGATATGCACATCCTCAGATACAAAATCAATGCGTTACATTTTAACATAAAAATTTCATTTTTCAAATGAGTTTTCTGCTTCCAAACATCATCAGTCAGTGTAATTGCTCAGCCAAAACCTTAAGTCTTAGTTTTGTCTATGAATTGGACAGGCATTAAAAAATGTCTATTATGGTTGGCATATTAGAAATATAAAGACAGTCTAAGTTTTGAAATTGCTATATTTATTGAACTAACTTTCCACCATTGAACTAAGCTGATCAGTTATATCATCAGATTTCTGCATAGGGCCTCTCAGACTGCAACATCATGGGACGAAAAGGTTTTGAACATTTTTTGTTATTACTCCTTTCTCTTCTATCAGTTAGGTGTTAAATTGAGATATCTTAGGTAGTTTAATCAGGCAGCTATGCTGCAAGATGATCTGCTTGACTGGCCACAGGAATAGCATCAGGAAGCCCATTCCAGCCACAGAAAAGGCCAGTCCTCTTTTACAGTACAGCACTAGCGAGACAAGATGTAATAACCTGTTGAGCCTTTATTAACTTATTTTATCCTTTGAAGTCTTAGCAAGCGTGCTGTGACATTTTTGCACCTTATGGTATGGCTCTCAACAACAACAGGCTTAGTTCTACTTGAATGGCATAACTGTTTCTCACAGCAATTACCATTTCTATTTTCATCCTTTTCAGATGGCTGTATTGTTGAATATCACAGGATGACACAGGTTATTTTTTCCTCAAAGACTTCACTACTACCATGCTATTTTGACATGATTCCCACTTATCTTTTATGATACCAGACTTCTAAGTTTACCCATGTGATGTTATACCCTTCCACCCGAGTGACTGGCATTTTGGGTCAGAAAAACATGTCTTAATACTGTTAAAAACATTCTGAACTTCCTAACATCATAGAATAGACTTCTTCAGGCTCAACCACCACTGACTTCTCATATAAGCTGTAACTCAAATGAACATAGTGACACACGACTGCTATCTTTAGAGCTTCATAGAGATGTCTCTGAGCCCAAGAGCTGAACTACTACATTACCGGCAGGGACCTGCAAAAGGCTTAGGTCCCACACGGCAGAGGCTGTAAGGTGAACACCTCCTAACGAGGGATTTTCCCTGTCACATCCAAATGATATAGAAGCAACATCTGCAACTCCTCAGACAGGATGATACAAGTATGTCTGCATTTATTTTCTGTATTTTAAAATAATTTCATACTTGACGTTTATTTAACTGAGAGCATTTTGTTTCTAAACATTGATTAAACACAGAAAAAAATTTTTAGATTCTTACTCATATTGATTTCCCTAACTTATTCTCCCTGCCAATCTTTCCATCCAGAATCCCAATATGTTGCATAAGTACTAAGCTTTATATTTGCTTAGGGTGATGTACAAGAAGCAGGTATAAAGTACTGCCATGAGACAACACATTTTCTATCTTCAGTCACTAAACAAATATTCCTATATTGTACCCTGTAAAAGTTTTGCAGAAAACTCCTGCCTCCTAGGAATAAATAGGGACTACTAAAGAATGAGCAAATGGCTTCAGAACCAGTCTGAATGTATGTCTGACTTCCTCACAGACTAAGTCTGTGGATTTTGCTTGTTTTGGTTAAGGTTTTTTTTAAGAGCATATTAATTTAGAGTAAAGTATTTTCCAGGATTTCATAACTATTGCTTTTCCCTTGCAAGTAGAATTCTGTATGAATAATCCATGGCCATCCTCTTGATCACTGTCTTAGAGTTAGTTAGTTTCTCCCATCTTGGAAGAAAATCCTGCAACTCTGAAGCCAGCTACTCCAACAACTCACTTGTATTCCTAAAATCAAAGTCCCATGCAATGTCACACCAACGCCTTCTCAGTGTTGTACAGTAGTTCAGACTACTGCATAGGTGGGTGCGGCATAGAGGAACATCTTAGTTGACAAGTTAGAGCAGTCTACTGCCTAATTTCATGAACACGGATGATTTAGCAGGTGAGAGTGAGCTGGCTGGGAAGCTAGAAGCTGTTCTTAAAAAAGTGTGCTATGGGCAGCATAATCAAATGTCTTTTGGACACTGAAGCTGAAATACAATTATCTGTGAGGAAGTAAAAGATAAAAGAATGTCCTCCAAAGATTTAAGTAAGTTAGAAACCTTTGGGATCAATCTAGAGAGTTCAGAATTCATTGTCATTTACCTATCATTATGTTAAAGACCTGTGTACGTAAAAGA